>SSNS01000003.1:4323035-4363035 GCA_006937985.1 Aphyosemion australe | reverse complement strand
GATCAACACCTCATCTTTACCTGATTGTGAGGAGCATCATCTGCTCTGATCTCAGCTGTGACGGATCAGATGGAGACGAGCCGTAACCCTGAACCAGAACACGGATGTCTGCCTCTGTTTGTCGTTTAAAAGCAGCTCCTTGTTTGAGCTCTAAATGTGTATCAGCCTGATCATTTAGTGATTAAAACATCCTGCTGGCAGAATGTCTTCATTTTATTCTCTCAGGAACCGTTTCGGAGCATCACTGTCACACAAGCCCACGGTAGGAGGAGTCAGCCCCCCCCCCCCCCCAGCTTCAATAGAAGCCCCAAATCCGCCTGATGATAAAAGAGCTCCAGATCTGAGCCCATCAGCCACTCTGGACTGAGATTGGAACTGAATGTCAAAGACTCATGGCTGCTCTGCAGATGTTCTGAACCAGAACCAGGACAGAGCGCTCGGGAAAACCACCTTTCCAGGGGGACTGTGGGAAAATACAGAACTGGTGCTTGAGAAAAAAAACACAAAGAAGTAAACACACGCGGTCTCATAACAGCTGATGCATCTTCGTTTTTATTATTCAGATGTAATGAATCCCTAACTTTACTGCAACACTGAAGAAAAGAACTCGCTGTAAAATGTCTTGATTCATTAGCAGGGATGGTAGCAGCCTGACGCAGTCAGAAACTCAAATAAATAAATAAATAAATAAATAAATAAATAAATAAATAAATAAATAAATAAATAAGTAAATAAATAAATAAATAAAGTTTTCATTTGCAAAAATATGTATCTTCGTTTTTGTTCATTTTTTAAAATTTGCATCTTTTTTATCATTTAGCTATTTCAGCTGATATCAGATTAAATAACGTTTTGTGATTTTAATTTTTGAAAATGGACAATAATTTTAAACATAATTTAAAGTTCTGAAACTTTCCTCCTCTTCTGGATATACCACTATTTGAATATGATAAATATATTACTACTAGTAGTAATGATCAAAATAAATAAATAAATAAATAAATAAATAAATAAATATATAAATAAATAAATAAATAAATAAATAAATAAATAAATAAATAAATAAATAAATAAATAAATAAATAATAATAATCTGAGACAATTATTTAAATATTAAACATATATTTTGTACATTTCATCTGACAGGAAGTGTCTTGACGCACATTGTATAACAGATGAATTAAATACATAAACGTCATATATCAACCAAAGCCTCGTGATGTGAGCAGGAACTGTGAAGAACTACTAACTGAAACAAGAAGCTTAACGTTTAAAGCTATTTGTTTATTTTCAGTCTTTGTTCAATTTCTGAAAAAAGAAAAAAAGGGTAAATTTTGACAAAATAGAAACAATCAAGTAAATAATGACACAGATGAATAAAATAATTAACACATAAATAAATTCCATCTCCATCCCGGTGGAAGTAAGTTATGCAGTCTGGTAAAACCAGGAGCAGGAAGTCAGGAATGTTTTTTATTACAAAGAAAAGAAAAGTCTGAGCGGCAGCGCTTCTCCCTTTGGACCGATAAACTCGTTCCTTCTCTCACGTCAGCTGTTCTGCACACTTCCGTTCACCGTTTCACCGACGGAAGCAAACAGCAGGACGCGAGCAGGAAGCGCTGCACAAACGGGTCTGGAGCCCACGGAGGAAACGTGCAGAGGGTTGCTGGTGCGAATTCCGTGGCAGAGAAGTCAGAGCCGACTGGAGCTAAAAGGAGAAGGAACGAGGAGGAGGGGGAGGTGTTCAGCTTTCAGTGAGGCGCAATAAAAGAATATGACGGCAATAAAAGTTTATAGCGTATAAATTTCTGAAGGTTAAGAACTAAACGGCTGTAAAACAAACACACCGAGAGAACCAGGAACCTAGAGGTGTGTGTGTGTGTGTGTGTGTGTGTGTGTGTGTGTGTGTGTGTGTGTGTGTGTGTGTGTGTGTGTGTGTGTGTGTGTGTGTGTGTGTGTGTGTGTGTGTGTGTGTGTGCGTGTGTGGACTTTAAGCTAAAATTCCGAAGGTACCGTTAACCGGGAACCATCCACGGGCCGCAGGCTGTGTCCGGGTCCGTCGGCCGACAGCTCACGAACACACACACACACACACACACACACACACACACACACACACACACACACACACACACACACACACACACACACACACACACTAATGCTCGGTAATACAAATAAATAGGTCTTAACTAACAAAAAACTACCTAAATAAATAAAGAAATAAATAAAAGTATAGGCTGTGTGTAATAAATCATACTAATTTATAAATAATTATTTATAATAATTTTATTGTTATAAATAATTATTTTATAAGTAAAAACGTAGTGATGTATCTGCTGTAACAGTGACTTAAAAACGGAAGTGATTCTCTCGCGCGCTGATCACGTTTGTTGTCTCTGATCAGCCTCACAGATGATTTTAAATGTTTAAAGGGTTATAGAACACGTGACTCTATCATCCTTCATCTACGACAACAATAATCATTTGATCTGAAACGTGGATCAGTTAAAGACACAACTACATCAAAGGTTTGCATTTCCGCTCCGCTCTCTGGGAAACGAAGCTGGTGTTGAGCGTCATTATTCATCTGATTTTAATAGATTAATGAAATTCTACGTCAGCCGTCACCAGTGGGTTCTGGTTCTGGTTCTGGTGGAGGTCTCTTCTCTGCCTCCTTGTGTTAGCTCAGGGTGGACTCCAGCTGCTCGTTACTGATTATTATAACTGGGCCGTGTGGATCCGAACCGGACCGGAGCGCGTTAGGTATCTGATGTTGTTTTAGTGATCGTTTCAGGTGAGATGGTGCGTTCATGTCAGTCACGTGTTTAAATTAAATCCTCTCTGCCCTCTTCACATCCTCTCCTTCCCCAGAAGGCCTTTACTCAGAACGGCCGCTTGATGGCGCTCTGGCTCCACGACAGAACCGGGTTTGCTGTGAGTTTCGGGTCAGACTCTGTTTGGAGTCGTAGGAAAATGGGTCCGAACTCAGCTCGACTCCAATTACAGACAGTTCTGAAGCACTACGTGACAATTCTTGCATTCAGAACAGAACCTAAATGGAATAAAACACATAGGAAACGATTTCAAACGTATCGACAAAATAAGAACCTGAAGGTTCTTGCTTTGAGCAGACAGATCCATGGGTTTTATTAAACCTTTCCGTCTGGTTTCCGGTCTTAGAGGTTCTGGTCACGTGGGTGTGGTGAAAGCGTGAGTTCTGTGCTGCTTTGCTTTGGAATCCTCTGACTTGTGGAGCAGCTGCGGGTCATTGTCACATCGCGGAGCGGATGAAGTTGGTTTGCACTTTGGAAAATGACCCGCTGGCACGCATGGATCCAGGAAACGCTCCTCGTCCCTCCCCAGAAATCCCACCCAGCAGGCCACATTCCCGGGCTTAGGAGCCAAACTTGAATGAGAGACGAGGGCCGCGTGCAGGAAATACTCCCTCTCATGTTGGCGCACAATGGATTGACTTAACACCTTGCTGTTTTTACGCAGAGGAGATGACGTCACGGTTACGGTGCTCAAACGGAAACGTAAATTCTGAGGGTTTTTGACTGAATCCTCTCATCTCTAGGTGGGTTTTCCGCCTTGGTGCCGTTCTGAGGAGACTTGTGCGCAGCGCACTCCCGTCTTATGTTGCGCACAACAAATCTCACAAGCAAATTTTATATTGCAACAATAAAACATGGCGCTCTGGAGCTTCAATAACATCACATTCTGGGCAACAAATTGGAAACTTACTGCGGCAATTCTCAGAGTGCGGAGGCAATCAGCAGACGGAAGGCAGCGCGGTGTGCGCCGCAGGCAGGAGGGCCTGCTTCACTCTAAACGCAGAAAATCTACTATTACTCCGCATTAGCTGACACGAGCAAAGTTATTCTGTTACATGTCCTCCAAGTTTCTCCCGTCACAACAAACCCTCAGAGCTCCGCTCTCACGGGGGGATGACCTGTGAGGAAAATGGGAAACAAAATACCAACCGAGGCGTTTTTACGGCCTCCGGACGCGTAGGGCGCGCTGTAAACACCCCCCCCCCCCCACACACACACACACCCTGGTTGTGTCTCTGTAACAGTGAGGTAAACAACCTAACAGTGTCACCCGACTTTATGAGGCAGTAGAGTTTGTTAAAGCGTTTACAGCCACTTTGTCCGAGCCTATTAGCCTCCCCGGCCCTCCTCAGGCCCGCGTGTTTATGGAGATCAGATTTATAAACATAACACACACACACACACACACACACACACACACACACACACACACACACACACACACACACACACACACACACACACACACACACACACACACACACACACACACACACAACTGTATTTTTTCTGGATTAGTTTGTTGGAAGCGCGCGCGCGCTTCCAGAGCCCCCTTTTATCCTTGCCTCCTCCTCCTCATCATATTCGCTGCAGCCCCTTTTCTCTTCCACACTCCCCCTCCTCCCTCCTCTCCTACTCCCCTCTTCATCTTTCCGCTCCCTCTGTAATATCTCGGAGCTCCTTCAGTCTCGGGTCTCAGAAGGCGTTCGCATCAGGCGTGGGTATTAAAAAGGGAAGGAGAGCTGTTAATGTACACGCGCGCTCGCGCAAATTGGTCTACTAGAATGAAGGACTGGTAATAGACGCAAACTACTTCTGGAGGCAACGCGCGCGCACTGTGTGTAAGAAAGAGAAGAAAGCGCTCGCGCGAGGGAGCTAGAGAGAGAGCGAGAGAGAGAGAGAGAGAGAGAGAGAGAGAGAGAGAGAGAGAGAGAGAGAGAGAGAGAGAGAGAGAGAGAGAGAGAGAGAGAGGAAAATATGAAACAACTCATTTGCAAAGGAGTAAATCACAGAAAGCCGTTTGAGAGCGCGACAGGCTCCCGGTTTCAGCGCTAACAGGAACTGGGATGCGCACGACTCCCTCCTCCTCCTCCACTTTTTCTCTTCCCTCTGCTTTTTCTTCCTCGTTGGAGATTTTATAGCATCGTTGTGATTGTTGTGCTTCTCGCTTTTGTACTTGAGGCTGCTTCTACCGACACCTAACGCCGGTCTGTGAGGGGGACACCGGTCACCAACGGCGGCAGCAGACCCGCTATTCTCTCCGGCACCTGGGTCTCTGTGTGTGTGTATGTGTGCGTGCGTGAGTGTGTGTGTTGTGTTACCGTTGTTTCAAAGCGCGCGGTGAAAGCCGTAGAAAAAACAACAACAAAACACACACACACACACACACACACACACACACACACACACACACACACACACACACACACACACACACACACACACACATCTGAGAGCCACCGTTCCGTTCCCGAGCCCCCTCTGACTCTGGCGAGCTGAAATCCAAAGCCTCGCCGTAAAAGATGAGTTCATATTTTGTAAACTCGCTCTTCTCCAAATATAAGAGCGGAGACTCGTTACGTCCCAACTACTACGAGTGCGGCTTTGCGCAGGACCTGGCCGGCAGCCGGCCCACCGTGGTGTACGGGCCGGGCTCCGGAGCCACCTTCCAGCACGCTCCGCAGATTCAGGACTTCTACCACCACAGCACCTCTTCACTGCCCAGCAACCCCTACCAGCAGAGCCCCTGCGCGGTCACATGCCACGGCGAGCCCGGGAACTTTTACGGATACGACGCCCTGCAGCGTCAGACGCTGTTCGGGGCCCAGGACACGGATCTGGTCCAGTACAGTGACTGTAAGCTGGGAGGCGCGACGGGGATCGGTGGTGAGGACACGGACGGGACCGAGCAAAGCCCCTCGCCGACGCAGCTGTTCCCCTGGATGAGACCACAAGGTGAGAGAACGGGATCGGTTTAGTCTTTTTTCTCAGCGCATCTTTTCTTTCTGAAAGAGAGTTTCTGTGGTGATGGTGCTCTGGAGCGCGAGACAGAAAACAGACTCACGGCGGAAGGAAGATGGTGACAGAATTGTGGAAAAGTTGGTTTAAACACCGTGACGCTCCCGCGTTAGAGGCGAGAGGAAGGAGCGGGATAGTTTAGTGAAACTTGGAAAAGGTTTGAATAATCAGGATGGAAACTCACACCAGGAACGTAGAGGGGTTCTGGGAGGGGAACGGAACCGGGCCCCATCCCGGATTACTGAAAAGCATCCATTGTGACGTTTCCAGGCACCGGGACGCGCTGCAGACGCGGCGCCGCGACCCGCCTTTAACTTTTACGGCTGTTTTTATTTCATTGGAATCTCGCCTGTGGTCTGAGGATCAGCTGCTTCAGAGTCCACCACTATATATATATATATATATATATATATATATATGTGTGTGTGTGTGTGTGTGTGTGTGTGTGTGTGTGAGTGTGAGTGTGTGTGTGTGTGCGTGTGTGTGTGTGTGTGGGGGTGGGGGAGAGAGGGAGAGAGAGAGAGAGAGAGAGAGAGAGAGAGAGAGAGAGATAGAGAGAGACAGAGCGCGCGCGCTGTAACGCCGGGGAGACAGAAGGAGGAGCAGTGAAAGGTTTTGGCATCTGTAGTAGACAGTTTTGTTTGAGCCCATATTTCTTCTACCACTGTGTGTGTGTGTGTGTGTGTGTGTGTGTGTGTGTGTGTGTGTGTGTGTGTGTGTGTGTGTGTGTGTGTGTGTGTGTGTGTGTGTGTGTGTGTGTGTGTGTGTTTTTTTACCTCCTTTTCGAGGCTCGCTTTCAGACTTCTGGCTCGTCGCCTTTTCAGAGTTTCTTCTTATTTCAGGAGCAACATAAATCTAAAAATGTTGCATTATTTTTGTAACTTTGAACTGTTTTAGGTTCATTTAAATCAGCCTTTTTCCTAAACTCGTTCTTCGTTCTCGCCCTTTAGAGCAGATCGTTCTGGTAGGCTGTTGTAACAACTAATGTCACCACTGGTTATTTTGATTTACTGCCAGATTACAGAGATTACCGTCCGAGGGTGCAGGCATTTCTGTGTCCTGTCGGTAAATGACTTGTTTATCCGTGAAGAGCGCATCTATAAAAGTCGGAGCTGGTGTTTTAATTACAGCTCACACACCTTAAGGTCAGGGATCCTTTTAGTTATATAAAATAATAAATAAATAAATAAATAAATAAATAAATAAATAAATAAATAAATAAATAAATAAATAAATAAATAAATACATTTACAGAAAGAGGCGCACATAACTCATCATTATCTGCAGAATCAGCCGCTACACTCGCGCGCAGACGCCTGAGCTACACTTCATTATTCCACCTGAGATCTAGAAGAGTCCGTCTCATGGCTGCAGCCATCTTTGTAAATCAACTTCTCAATTTTATTTTTATTTATTTCTAAACATGCAATTAATGGGCGTGTTCGGGCAGCTGGGTTGTTAGTTATTACTGTTTGGACGTTTAGAGGCGTCCGCTGTCAAGTGGAAACCTTTTCTCCTTCCCGAAATGTCAGCCGCCAGCTGCCACGCACTGCTTCAGTGCATATTTAATTATCTCTGTAAATGTTTCATCTCAAACAGCCCAGAGCCAAAGGCAGCCGTCATTTGGTCAAACAGCGGAGATTCCAAAAGACACATTAGTATTAAAAACAAATGGAGTTCATTTGCAAAAACACAGAACTCAGATTTACACGTTTTCAAAAATGCATCTTTTTATTGTTTATCTGTTTGCAACAAAAGAGGCGCGACCGCGTGTTTAAATGGGAAAACGTTCAGTGAGTTTATTGCTTTGTGGCCCCATAACTGTTCCCACATATCTGACAGACACCAGGGCCGAGTCCAGTCCTGCTGCTGGCGCGCGCTCCTAAAACCAGAACCAGAACAACTGGACCACGGAAACGCTTTCATCTGAGGCTGTCTCTGATCTGAAGACATTTTCCCCGTGGCTGTGTGCGCGTGGACAGCATAGACACCTCTGAGTCCTAGGAGATTGGAGAAAGAGAGAAATGTTCTTTTAGTCTGAAACACCTGAATGTTACAGGCGGACCAGTTTATTATGACAGGAGATGCGTGACTTTCGACTTTAGAATGATTCCGTTGTTCTACAACACACACACACACACACACACACACACACACACACACACACACACACACACACACACACACACACACACACACACACACACACAAATATATATATACATATGTATATATTTATTGCGCACGACCAAAAATCGTTTGCATCTTTATGCGTTTTTTGCGTCAATCATTTAAAAATAAAGCAAAAAGTAGCAAATGAATCCGAGTGACTCATAAAAGCTGGTTAGAGGTGAGTTTTGATCTGCTCCAGTAAAATTTGCTGTCATCGAGGTGTTTTTTTTTTTTTGCTGACATCGAGGTGTCTTCAGAGCCAAACACTGATAATGACGTCATCCTGTTTGATCTGAAGGCTATAAAGAATCAGAGGCGATGAGCTCGCGCGCCTCTGTGTGTATTTCTGCTCGTGAGGAGGTGATTGTTAAACCCTTAATTCTTATTTCAGAATGAGTAAATAAAACTACCAATGTCAATAAGTAAAGCACACTATTATCTGTTTTTCTAATAGGAGAAGAATGTATTTTTGTTGTTAATCCATGTTTCTTCATGTCTCCTCCTCCCCCACCTCCCACCAGTAGCTGCGGGCAGGAGACGAGGCCGGCAGACCTACAGTCGGTACCAGACCCTGGAGCTGGAGAAGGAGTTTCTGTTCAACCCCTACCTGACCCGCAAGCGCCGCATCGAGGTGTCGCACGCGCTGGCGCTGACGGAGCGCCAGGTAAAGATCTGGTTCCAGAACCGGAGGATGAAGTGGAAGAAGGAGAACAACAAGGACAAGTTCCCCAGCAGCAAGAGCGAGCAGGAGGCCGTGGAGAGGGAGAGGAGGGAGAAGGAGCTGCGGGAGGCCAGTGGAGGTAGTAGTGGAGGAGGCGGAGAGGGAGGTGGAGGAGCGGGCGCGGTGAGCTCACAGGGCTCGGGGAGCGAGGACTGCTGCGACAAAGCCCACAAACAGATGTAGGTGGAGGAGGAAGTGGAGGAGGTGTCGGTGTATTCTAAACGTTAGTGACGGCGGGTGAGGTTAGCGCGTCTTTACCGGGGCCCTTCGGCCTCCCGGGGCCCTCAGAGACCCATCAGATGAGTCTCGTATGAACTGTGAGTGGGGTGGGGGTGGGGGGGTCTGCTGACTGCGGCAAACCCGCAGAATAAAAGGAGCTGTGACGCAACAAGAACTCGATCCAGTTTGATTGGGGATGGGGCCGATCAGCCGGACTCAAGCTACCCCCCAACCCCCCCCCTACAATAAAACAACTGAAAAACAAATAAAAATAGAAGTGGTAGGTTCATTTATGTGGAACACGTATTGTGGAACATTTCTATATTGTTAGAAGTTTATCATTAACAGTTTCATCGTTGGCAGCTGTAGAGTTTTTAAGTTAAGAGATGATGGTGCACTTTTTACTGTAATCCTCACTTCAATGTTCTTCTTGTTGTTATGACTATGATTAATGATGATGATGACGTAGCGATTTATGACATTTCCAACAACATGAAACTGCCTATTTATGCCGTTTTAGTAGGTTGGCTCTCTCTCTCTCTCTCTCTCTCTCTCTTTTTACACACACTGTCGTTCTAGTTGTTTTTTGACCTCTTTGTCGATGATGTTGGTTTTATGTTGTATTCCTATATATTTTAAAAAAAGGTTTAGGAAGCATGTGCACTGTGCAGATTTAAAAAAAGAGAACATTCATAATAATAAAATAATAAAAAACTTCCTTTTGCATATGAAGCTTAATGGCTCTAGTTTAAATCTGATGAATGAGTGAATAAAAGTGAATTTAAGCCTGTTTTCTCACCACGAGTGTGTTCTGGTGCGATGAAACACTCTGCTCCTCTCGAGTGTGCACACACTCCCCTTTTATCCAAACATCTTTATTTATGGGCTCCTCCTTCACATCCACTTACATTATTACAGGCTTCTGTGTTCACCATTAAAGCGTCTTCCATCATCATCAGCATCACTGCAGCTCACATTTCAAATGGATTCCACATGAGAAGCTCAAACACGCAGATTTAGATGTTTACACTCCCGCACCTGCAGAGAAGACAACTGTAAGGCTTCTGATAGCTTTGTTTCTTTTTTCCTCAAATATTTCATTAAGCTGTCAGAATCAGAAACAGAGTTTAGTCTGCTGGACCACAGACACCGTTATGATAGCTGTTTATTTACTGTTTTCACTTTATTATGTAAATAAATAAAAGTACTAATGATAGGCAGGATGTCTAAAGTTAGAAGGCTTGTGAAATGCACATTCTTAAAACACGCCCAAGTTTGGACAGGTACGGGTTTCTATAGCTAGTAATTATTACCAAGCAGTGTGCAGAGGGTGGTTTCAGTGATGTCCTGAATAAAACAGAATAGAAAACTCCTTATTATCCCTCAGTGGGGAAATTCAGGTGCACCAGCAGCTTTTTAGGATAAAGCAGTTTATTTGCAAACAAGGTAAAAATGACTCAAACAGAAAAAATGAGAGCAAATAACTTTACAGTAAAGATTTGTGTTTCAACGATATCAACGGATGATTTAAAAAACAACACCCAACCGTGCAGTAGTTCAGCTTTCCCAATGACAAGCTGAGAAGAAGAAGAAGAAGAAGAAGAAGAAGAAGAAGAAGAAGAAGAAGAAGAAGAAGAAGAAGAAGAAGAAGAAGAAGAAGAAGAAGAAGAAGAAGAAGAAGAAGAAGAAGAAGAGTCTGCCTTTCAAGACAAATATCACAAGGTGCTTCAAAACCAAGCAAATAGAAATATAAGCGTGTATTTATCTTCTAAAACTTTGGTCATGATGATGTCACTCAGCTTCCAGCTGTACGTTATTACACGTTTAGCTGTGGTTCCGGTTACCTGTGCAGAGGAAACAAAGGGCCTGTGTTGAAGACACGCCCCTAATGACGAGAACCTGCCTCCTTCTATCGAGACTCATTGTTTCTGATTTGGGTCAAAAGCAGCTACTCATAAACTACACCGATGTTCCCATGGCAACGTCTGTATTGTAATGTGGAATTCTGGTCATCTCTATAATTATCCTCTAAATTGAAGCAGACCTTTAAAGACGGTAAACAACATGTTTGGAGCTGTAGCTCCCTCCTTTAGCGTGTCGACGTATCCTGAGTTATGGATTCAGGTCACAGCTGTTGAGTTCGCAACATTCCTGAAGATGTTGCTATTCTTTTACATTCCCCTTTTAAGCAGTTATTCATCCCAAACTCTGTTTTCCTCTAACATCGGGGTTACTTTCATGCTAACTACTTGAATTGTTGTTTTTGGAACAATTAGAAAATCAAACAAAACACCATTTAGTCACTTCTATGCTCTTTGTACACGTCTTACTTAAACTGACTTTATTTTGTCCCCGTCAGACTAGCTGAAGTTTCTTTTAATGCCACCTTAGCAATGCTAGAGAAAAGCAGGAAGAGCTCATCGCTCTGCTGCTGCATCTGCTGAGGTGAAACAGAAACACCATTGTGTGTTTTAGCACCTTCTGCCGCGCTGAAACTACTGAGGTGGTCCAACAGAATTATGGCATAAAAATCTCTCTTGCATTAGTTTGATAAATAATAAATTATCACATTGATTTATTGTGTTTCACAGAAACATGGCTGCAGCATGAGGATGCTATAGATCTGTCATTAGGTGTAACTGATCTGACCCGGTGTTGTTTTTCTCTTCTAGCATAAAAATGTCTGTTGCACGACGTCACCCACCTGGCCGTTAGTTTGAAGTGGTCGTTATGATCTGGCATTTGTTGAATACTGAGAAAGTTCCTGTTTCAGTTTTCATGTTGGCGTTAGCCTAAACCAGTGGAGGGCCAAAATCCAGCATGTTTTAGTGGTTTCTCTGCTCCAACACACTTGATTCAGGTGGTTGAATCACCTGTGCAGCAGCTCATCAGGCTGTTTATCACCTGCTGACTGAAATCAGGTGTTGAACTAGCAGGCTGGATTCCTGCCCTCCAGGATCAGAGTGAGACATCGATAGGATTCCCTCACTAGCCTGGTCCCATCATTTATAACACCTGTGGTTTTACATTGACCCCACAGCCTCTGTTGCAGTGTTTGTTAGAGAATGTTTTGTTTAAACTAAATTGCTGCTTTTATGCTTCCTGGTTTTGGTTTCATTAACTTCTTTTACTTTTTTAAATTCTCCCTGTGTATTTATTTCCTATGTTCCCTTCCTTTAATGCTAGCTTTTATATTTTATTCTGTATTAATTGTATCAGTAATCCCTGAATGGCTGTTTCTAGTATTTTTGAACCTCTTGAACTTTTTATTGAACTCATTGCCTGATTTCTCACATCTTTCATATGTAATTGATCTCCCATGTTCTGACCCAACCTGAATAAAGTGTTTCAGATTTGAAACTGCATGACTTTCAGTCCAATTCAGTTTATGTATACAGCAATAAATCACTTCAGAGGGCATCTCAGGGCAAATTTTGTTCAATCCAGTCACAGTTTGAACCAAAAAACCCAAACAGTTCAGCTCAACCTGGCATGTAAAAGTGCAAATCAACGGGATCACATTTAAAAGAATAATCTTTTATTCAAAATTCAACATTTTATTATTGTTTCGGTTCTTTTAGCTGAAATCACAGAACAAAACACAACTCTCATATATATGGGCTTAATAACTGAGACGTATTGCTGCACACACCAAGTTCAAAATCTAAGTTGCTCCTAGCTGAAAAGTTGATAAACTGGTGGGTGTTTTTTACAGTCTGTTTCTCCACAGTCCAGACAGAACCCCTTCACACTAGATTATGTTTACATAGCTGCCCAGAACAGACGCATCCTGCTAGCCAGGTAGCCTTGATGCCTGACTAGGGAAGTGAATTACTGTCCGTCAGGTCCTGGGAAGGAGAGGAGCAAGGAGGGGGGAGGGGCAGGGGTTGGGGTTGGGCGGATCTTGAGTTTTGTTTTGTCAATGTGTGTGTGTGTGTGTGTGTGTGTGTGTGTGTGTGTGTGTGTGTGTGTGTGTGTGTGTGTGTGTGTGTGTGTGTGTGTGACTGCTGAACTACATAACTCTATGTATTCTTCCATTCCGGGCTCATTTCTGTGGCCTGTTCATAGAGTGAGACCCGTACACGATCTATGCCTTTGGAAAATAAATAAGATAAAAGACCAGTGTCTCTTATTGTGTGTCTCATACGTTCAGGTGAATAATTTCCATAACTCATGATGAAAAACCTCCACTAAGTTTAGTCCAGTTTGAAATCATTCCAGAGTCTTCTTGAGTCAGGATGGAAGCACGAGTAGTCAACTCCATGTAGGTTCTGTGAGTGGAAAGAACACTTATTCCGCCATACCTTGAACTCACTGACTTGTGACAATCTTACGGTTGCTGCACCACTGATTGTTGCTATGAAACCAAGATTCAGTCAAGCTGACAGCAAATTCTTACAAACATTGTGCTTGTGCACATCCACCAGGCTGCACCCTATTTAGTCTTAGAAATATTTATAGCCAATATCACTGAGCAGAAAGTGTCAGTCAGTACCCAGGTTCAAAAAATGAAAACAGGTTTGTCCTAGAACCTGGATGTGGATGATACAGGTATGTCTGGGGTGATTCTGACTGTTGGTTGCAAGAAAAACATCCATCCATCATCCATCCATCCATCCATCATCCATCCATCCATCCATCCATCCATTCATCCATCCATCCATCCATCATCCATCCATCCATCCATCCATCCATCATCCATCCATCCATCCATCCATCCATCCATCCATCCATCCATCCATCCATCCATCCATCCATCCATCCATCCATCCATCCATCTCTACGCCACTGATGTGAAAGTATCTCATAGCCCTCTCTTGCAACTCTCTCCATCCAGGGGTTTCAGCGTCCTGGTGCAAATCTCATCCTCTCCTGACATGCTCCTACTGGCGAGGAAACGGGTTAACCAAAAGGACCTGAATGAAAGGTTTTACAAGTGGAATAGTGAGAGCCATTGAAAATGAAGCAATATCCTCAGTGTCACAATGACACCCTGATCAAATAAAAGAGGACATAAACAATAAAAGAAACAGCCTACAAAATAATTATAGCAACAATATGTAATGTGATGTTGTTTTTGCAGATTCTACATGTATAAATATATGTTCTATCAACACATGTCCATATGTCTGTCTCTTCATTTGAATTATCAGCAGTTCTCAAGACATTTATCAATGGCAGCAACACAGAAAGCATGCTTATTGCTGCAGAATAAACACGATTTATTACAATAATGGCCTTGTGGCATCCAGAGCAGGTTTAGATCTCCTAAATAAATTCACCATGATTGAGTTTAGTGGAACTAGACTTCTTATATGAGCAGTGGACTCATGATGTGTGAGGCTAGGGCTGTACCTTCCAGCTGCAGGGAATTTAACTCCTAGTGGTTTTGTGTTTATTTGAACAGTGAGACAGAACAATAATAAAATCATTACAAAAAATAAATTTCACCAAAGTTATGAATGAATCTGCATTTTAATGAATGAAATAAGTGTTTGTTCCCCGATTGATCAGGAAGAATTCTGGCTCCCAGTTGTATTTTATACAGGTAAGAAGCTGACAGGCTGGGGGCGACGACTGCCCCATAGCTGAAGGGTTACAGGTTTGAGCCCCGACTCTTGCAGTCATGTCATTGGGAGAAATGCTTAACCAGAGGGACCAGTGGTGCCTGGGTCCGACCTTGCCTCCATCAGTGAGTCCCAGGGCAGCTGTGGCTATGATGTGGCTCATCAACACCAGCGTGTGTGTGTGCGTGTGTGTGTGTGTGTGTGTGTGCGTGCGTGCGTGCGTGTGTGCGTGTGTGTGTGTGTGTGTGTGTGTGAATGACTGGTTGTGTTGTAAAGTGCATTGGGGGGTTGTAGAACCCTAAAGCACTATATCAAATACAGGCCATTTACCATTTTACATTGAAAGTCTTCTCAGCTCACTACCTGTACACAGTAGGGTTGCACATCTCTCCATGATAAACAATTTGATATGCATCTAGATACACAGGTTACAATTGAAAAGCTTTATCCTTTTATTACAGACCGATTCAAATCCATTTGGTTCAAATTTGATTTCATCGGTTTGATTTGATACAGCGTAAGAACGAAATGATTTGATTCTAGAGTTAATATTTGTTGTAGATATTTTATAAAATCAGGAAACCAATTCTGTTAAAGTGAGAGTACAATCATTTCTTTTCAAATATGTAAAAGAGCACATTTCCCAAAGCTGTCAGACTTAATAGGCGACTGGCTGGAGTTGAGCTGTAGTGTGAGTGGCTAACCCAAAACGCGAAAGAAACGAGCATTGGGATGGATCCGGCACGCGGTTTAATATAGGAACACCCGAGATTAACCCAAAGGGAAACGGGAACGCTGTGATGTTCCAGAAAAGGAGAGTAGACTTACTCGTTAGCTGTGAATAGATTGATGGTCGGCTCAGAACTCTGATCATGGATCCGAAGAGATAATGACTGAGTAAGGAGACGGGGAAACCCACTTCCGTATATAGGAGTGGGTGACGTAGGAGGTGGATGATGGGAATCCCCACTGAGGGTTGATGGAAAATGAAGTCTTAGGAGGAGGCCGATCGGCTGGAAGAAGGCTGGTTGGGGGAAACCGTGACAAAAGCATTGTGGCTTTATGGCACTGGCAAAACAAAAAAAACCAAACAAACACAATAACACAATCACATGTCAACGTATTTATTTTTAGACATGGACCAAAACAAAGTGGCTGAATCATTGGATGGGAACTCCAGAGGTAAAAGTAGCACAGAATAGTAATAGTAATGACAAAGTGCAACATTTCAGGTATAGGTGCAACATTTTAATGTTACACACCTATAAACAAACCGTGTCACAATAACCTTATAATGATTACCCCTGGTGGTCAATGTAGTCTCAGGTCTGGGGAGCCAGAGTGGAGAACAAAGCAGCAACCATTCTTGTTTCAGCAATACTTAACACAGTGCTTCATGTAAAATATTAGAAGCTAAATAAACATGTATGAAACTGCTGCTATTTCACCTGTGAAAGGTAATCCTATCCTAAGTGCTGCCCTACATTTATATCCTCATGCAGTTAAGTCTGATTGAGTCAACAATCATTGCTCTTACCTCACACACAGTAAAGTAGTTCACTTACAGTATGCCTGTGCATTTTCCCTGTAATTATATCACTGTTCTCTGTTATCTTGGAGGGCAGATGTTTCTTAAGGACAATCAGCTGATCCACATGTTTGAGTAGGGTGTGTTTTGTGGAAACAATATCTCCTGCAGCACTGAACACTCGCTCAGATGCCACACTGGCGGCCCGGATGCAGAGGTATCTTTTAGCGAGAGATGACAGCAGTGGCAAGTCCTGCTGCTCTTTCCACCACTACAGTGCATTTTTTTTGCAGAGGCACTGGATCACACTCTCTGTATCTCATGTCTTCTTCACTGGCCTGGTCTCTTACAGATGTAGCTGTCATCCTCACTTCGAAGTCTTTTCCCAACATATGGTCCAACGCTGACATTTTCTTCTTTTTGACAGGAGGGTCATCATCTGAAATGGAATTGGACAATGGCCTGGAGCACATCCACCAGCCCTAGAGCACACTGGCCGTTCTGGGATTCTTCAGAACTCACAAATTGCCATTCATCCTCTGGCCCTAAAGGTAATGTGTATTTTGTGTTGAGTAAATGATGTTGTGTTCGGGGGTGTACCTTCTTATGCAGGGATGTAGCTTCTGCTAGCCTAGTGAACCAGACCAAATTCTTGCCTTGCAAAGTTTGGTCTAGGCACGCTTCATTGGAACCCTTGCAGCCCGAGCCATTGCTGTGGCTGTCCAATCACAGCTCGCTATAGTTTTGGTTGGNGCCAATCACAGCGCTCTATACTGTGGGCCAATCACAGAGCGAGAGTAGCCGATGACGTCAGAGCTGTGACCGCGAACACAAACAACATGGCGGCAGCGCAGGAACCACGTTCATTTGAAACGGCTTTGTCATCAACATTGAATTATTTAGACTCCAACGTGCGTAAGTCTGTCTGATATACTTAGCGGCTTCTTATTTTTATCAAACAAAGTAGTGCAATGTCCCAGTACACCTGATATTCACATGTTTTTTATACTAGACGCCATTGCTGCCTCCCTCTTCTTTTCCGCCGCTGATTACGTCACGTTGTTCGTTACTCTGATTGGTCCTAGCGCTATCCAATTGCGTGCAGACAGTTTGAAAGACAATCGTAGATCCCGCCTCACGACTGAGAGCCGTCAGTGGGTCGTGGCCAGACTATATATTCACATATATAGGATGGCTTGCCAGGCTAAGCTTCTGCTGTTATGTTTGTGAACGTCTGCTCAGCATCATGGTCCATCAGGAAGGGCAGAGACTTGAAGCAGGGGTCTAGAGCTGCCACAGTGTGGAAGAGATCATCCAGGCCAGTGTAGCGCTTCTCCAAGTCTTAATTTCTTACGGCTTGTTTCATGTCTCTGATTACCACTGAGTCTTCATCTGCTGATTTAAAGTTCTTTATAAGTTTTGCTTTGATTGGGGAAATCATTGAGAATGTGGTCCGCTTGTCTTCATACATGCTGGTGGTCACAAGTTTGACCGGCGCCATCAGCTTGACAATGTCTTCAACATCGCAGAAGTCTTTGTCCTTAAGAGTGTTAACCTCTTCTCCTCTTCTGAGATCCCTGGACATGAGTGCAGCAGAAATGGCAGGCTGTTGTTCCAGTTCCCGTTCAAGCTGTTCCATCAGGTGGACACATCTTGGATGAGTTTGTGGATAGGCAAAGCCAGTTGTTTCTGTTTGTCATGTGGGATTTCTGCTGCCCTGACACTGCCGTGAAAACCACTCTCTTCACCCTTCGCAGCAACCGTGCTACTACTGGGTCCACTTGAAGTCTCTCTGTGTGGCCAGATTTATAGTGTGTGCAAAGCACATGAGGTAAGGGCTTATCCCTGCGTCCATGCCAGCTCAAACCATGTTTGTGGCATTGCCAGTTACCTGGGGCGGATCTTTGTCAAGAAGGTTCTAGTCAGTACATGCCTTTATCAGTAGAGTACCGACATTCTTCCCAGTGTGGGATCCTTTGAATGCCCGGGTCTGTAAGACATGAACATTTAACTTCCAATCTGGAGCAATGTGGTCGGCCGTGATCGTCCCGTAAGACACCATCACACATGACGTCCAAGCGTCGGTTGTCATTGCCTCTTGTTCTGCATTTGCCAATTCTTTTCAACTTGGCTCTTAACTTGGGCATACAACGCTGGCATACACGTATTGGTCATATGATTTTGGAACGGTATCTTATATCTTATATCTCTAAATCCGAGACCATGGTCTTGAGTCGGAAAAGGGTAGAATGCCTTCTCCAGGTCAGGGACGAGGTCCTGCCCCAAGTGGAGGAGTTCAAGTATCTCGGGGTCTTGTTCACGAGTGAGGGAAGGGTGGAGCGTGAGATCGACAGGCGGATTGGTGCTGCGTCTGCAGTGATGCGGGCGTTGTGCCGGTCTGTTGTGGTGAAGAGGGAGCTGAGCTGAAAGGCGAAGCTCTCAATTTACCGGTCCATCTACGTTCCTACCCTCACCTATGGTCACGAGCTTTGGGTAGTGACCGAAAGAACGAGATCGCGAATACAAGCGGCCGAAATGAGTTTTCTTCGCAGGGTGGCTGGGCTCTCCCTTAGAGATAGGGTGAGAAGCTCGGTCATCCGGGAGGGGCTCGGAGTAGACCCGCTGCTCCTCCACATCGAGAGGAGCCAGTTGAGGTGGCTCGGGCATCTGATTAGGATGCCTCCTGGACGCCTCCCTGGTGAGGTTTTCCGGGCACGTCCAACCGGGAGGAGACCCAAAGGAAGACCCAGGACACGCTGGAGAGATTATGTCTCTCGGCTGGCCTGGGAACGCCTTGGGATTCCCCCGGAGGAGCTGGCCCAAGTGGCTGGGGAGAGGGAGGTCTGGGCTTCCCTCCTTAGGCTGCTGCCCCCGCGACCCGACTCCGGATAAGCGGAAGACAATCTTATATCTGGGCTCTAATTTACGAATCAAATCCTGAAATCCTACCCACTCAACTATATTTTAAGGACATAATCTCTTGGTGATCAAATGCGTTATTGATGCCATGATTTCCTTAGTGCATGCTGAATTGTGACAAAGTTGCTGAAAAAAATTATATGGCATACCCTGTTTTTGGCTGTGTGCTACTGCTTGCTGAACTCCCCTTACTCTTGATTGTGTTTTCTGCTTGCATGCTGATCCAAATTTGTAGTGCTGCCAGTAATAGTCAACGATGTTCCACACAGTTTACAAATAGCATGGCTTCTGTTGAGCTTCCCTACCTTCTTATAAAACCTAATAACTGTCCACACTTTGGATTTTTGTTTCCCCGATGCGTTGAAAATCTGTCTGTGTATTATCACCTCCATTGCTCAGGCTGACTCTGTCATTCTTCACCTCCTCCATTTTCCGCATTGTCATTTACTCGTCACTCATGCTAATACCAGCTAGACAGCTAAAGAGTCTCGCGGGCAGCTTAAGTTCTCGCATTGTTTTACAGATGCTGGTGCACGTGTGATAGTGCCAACCAATTCTAAGTCTCGCGAAACCTGATCCATGACTCTACAAACTGAATCTGTGACAAACGGAATCCTTTGTGGAGTCCAAATCTCACCAGAAACAAGCCTCACTTACTGCCGGCAATGCGGACCAGGCTCTGACAATGGTCGTAAAGGGACCTAACAGCCTGTATCAGAGGACCTGGTGCCCCACACTCCCTTAAGTATCCCATACATGGCCTCCCGAGAGATGTGGACGATTGCCTTCTCCAAATCCACAAAACACATGTAGATGGTTGGGCGAATTCCCACGCACCCTCTAGGACCCCCTTAAGGGTATAGAGCTGGTCCAGTGTTCCACGGTAAGGACAAAACCCACATTACACCTCCTGAATTCGAGGTTTGACCAGCCGACGGATCCTCCTCTCCAGAACCCCTGAATAGACCTTACCAGGGAGGCTCAGGAGTGTGATCCCCCTGTAGTTGGAACACACACTGTGATCCCCCTTTTTAAATAGGGGGACCACCACCCCAGTCTGCCAATCCAGTGAAACTGCCCCCGATGTCCACGTGATACTGCAGAGCTGTGTCAGCCAACACAGCCCCACAACATCCAGAGCCTTAAGGAACTCCGGACGGATCTCATCCACCCCCGGGGCCTTGCCACCTAGGAGTTTTTTGACCACCTCAATGACCTCACCAGCAGAGATTGAAGAGCCCAACCCAATGTCCCAGACTCTGCTTCCTCAAAGGAACACGTGCCGGTGGGATTGAGGAGGTCTTCAAAGTACTCCACCCACCGATCCACAATGTCCCGAGTTCAGGTCAGTAGTATGCCCTCCCCAATGTAAACGGTGTTGGTAGAGCACTGCTTTCCCATCCTGAGGCGCTGGATGGTGGCCCAGAATCTCTTCGAAGCCGTATGGAAGTCATGCTCCATGGTCTCACCAAACTCCTCCCATGCCCAGCTTTTTACTCTGTGACTGCCCGAGCCGCATTCCACTTGGATTGCTGGTACCTATCAGATGCCTCTGGAGTCCCACAGGTCAAAAAGCCCCGATAGGTAGGGATGGGTACCTTTGACATTTGAATCGATACGGTACCAATTCCCGGTACCTATGAATCGATACCGGTACTTCACGGTACCTATTTTCGATACTTTTGAGTGTTTAATAATTATTTAAATCTCATTTTTAATTAAAAATTTATTTTTTCTCAATATATAACCATATTTGATAAACATAACAATAAATAACATACAACTGTTTGTATTTTGTCATCGTAGTGTTGTACAAAATTCTTCAATATGAAAACCTTTAACCACAACTGTTTCTAAATGATGCAGAAACTAAAACCCAGCTCCATGTACTCCTATTCCTCTCCTTTCCCCTCTGGACAAATTGTGTGATGGTGCGTCCTTGTAGTATTAGAAACTGCTGTGAACTAAATTTACTGTGTATCTTCATTCATTTTGTCGTTCTTTTTCAAACAGTTGATTTTTCCTACTCGGAAGTGAACGCACCATTAGCTGATAGCAATGTTAATGATAGCTAAAATATCAAGCTAACACTATCTTAAACATAAACGTTTATTTTGCTGCTGGAGCAGATTAAGACGATGATGCCTCACTTAGATCGTTGTCGCTGGTTTCATCATCACCCAATCACCCACTGCATTTAGTGAAGTGAAGCCAAACTTTATAGCGCGTTCGCTTTCTCCTAGTCGAAATTTCCAAGTTCCGAGGAGAAAGCGAACGCACCATTAGCGGAACAGGAGCTAAAATATCAAGATAATGTTATGTTAAACAGTTTATTTACCTGCTGGAGCAGATTAAGACAATGATGCCTCACTTATATCATTGTTGCTGGTTTCTTCATCACCCAGATAGCCATCCCATTTAGTAAAGTGGACCCGAACTTTAGAGCTCTTCCTCTGTGCCATGCTGCTTGCTCTGTTTACAGCTTGCCTGCAGCGACTAGCGACTTTCCGCTCCGGTGAAACACTTCTCGAGGGGGGAACACATATCGACATAACACCAGCGCTGCTGTCTATTTTGGCAAATTGCTGTCTCGCAAGTTCTCGTTCGGCCAGGTACCGAGACAAGGCACCGTTTCTTGTCCCGTGAACCGGTACTCGGTCGGTTCGACGGAATTCGGTCGGTGCCTTAAAAAGTACCGGTTCCGGTACCCATCCCTACCGATAGGACTCTTTCTTCAGCTTGACAGCATCCCTAACTGCCGGTGTCCACCAACGGGTTCAGGGGTTCAGGGGTTGCTGCCACAACTAATTATATAAAGCTGCCAGAAAAAAAGGAGTGATCAGATCTGTGCTGTCTCACTCACTTGCTCCATGTGTGTTTTATTGGCTTTTAATGGGTTTTAGTGAAGGAGCTCTGATTTTCTAAAAGCTCCTTGCTTTTAGAATTTTAAAACAGACTATGGACCAGATTGGTGCTGGATCCCTCCTGCCTCAATTTTGTTAGTGTGGTCAGTGGACCTTGTTTTAGTATGATGTTTGAGGTCAGCTAGACTGTCTGTTTAAAATGTGAACCCTGAGCCATTGCACTGTATTTTTAAGGTACCTTTTTAGTAAGAATTACCAAAGAACTGTATTTAGTATGAGATTGTGGTCCGTGCACCAGTCCACTGCCACTGCTTTGTGGATCTGTGCTTGGTATTCCAGTTCATTGTTGTTCTGAATGAAGCCCACAATGGATGTGTCTTATGCATACTTGTAGATCCCACCAATGTACTGCACACTTTTAGCTGGCTGGTTGTTGTATATTGAAATCAGACAGGGTGATAAGACACAGCCTTGTGGGGTGCCAGTGCTCAGCGTATGGGATGATGATGACAATCAGTCGTTGATCTTGACTCTGTGGCCTTTTCCAGAGGAAATCATGGATCCAGCAACACAATCTTGAATTGATATTCAAGTTCCTTAGGGTATCGATCAGCTTGACAAGGCGAATTGTATTGAACACTGAGTTAAAGTTCATGAACAGAATGTAGACATATGTATTTGCACAGCTCAGATGATGAAGAATGTGGTAGATAGTTAGGTCGAGTGGATCCTCTATGAACCTCTTAGATGTGTACGCAAATTGGTAGAGGTCCCTTAGAGGTGGTTGTGTCTTTCATATGCTTAAGTACAATACACTTGATTGATTTCATTACTACTGATGTTAGTGCAACAGGCCTGTAATCTTTTTGAGAAATAAATGACTTGGTCTTATACCAGAACTGTACCCTGATAGCCTAGTGAACTAGACCAAATTCTTGCCTTGCAAAGTTTGGTCTAGGCACGCTTCATTGGAACCCTCGCAGCCCGATCCACTACTGTGGCTGTCCAATCACAGCTCGCTATAGTTTTGGTTGGGCCAATCACAACGCTCATATTTTGGGCCAATCACAGAGCAGGAGTAGCTGATTACGTCAGAGCTGCGACCGCAAACACAAACAACATGGCGGCAGTGCAGGAACCACGATCGTTTGAAACGGCTTTGTCATCAACTTTGGATTATTTAGACTCCAACGTGCGTAAGTCTGTCAGATATACTTAGCGGCTTCTTATTTTCATCAAACAAAGTAGTGCAATGTCCCAGTACACCTGATATTCATGTGTTTTTCATACAAAAACAACAGAAATCATTGACGTTAGACGCCATTGCTGCCTCTCTCTTCTTTTCCGTCGCTGTGATTACGTCACGTTGTTCGTTACTCTGATTGTTCCTAGCGCTATCCAATTGCATGCAGACAGTTTGAAAGACAACCGTAGATCCCGCCTCACGAGTCACGACTGAGAGCTGTTAATGGGTCGTGGCCAGACTATATATTCACATATATAGGATGGCTTGCTAGGCTAGCATATTTCAGCTACTGGTCCGACCCAAACACAGCACACGTGCAGAGTCAATGTTCACTCTCTTTATTAACACACACCACCTCTGATTCCTGCTGTCTGCGATTTTCCTTAGTCCAGTTCTCCCCTCCTCCAGTCCTGATTACTGAGTCCATCTAGCTGCTTCCTGCCACAAACCTGTCGATGGCTGTGCAGCTCCGCCCACCTCTCTTTCTCCTGCAGCTATGCCCTCACCAGCACACCACCACAGGAACCAGCACAGCAGGATTAGGTGAGGTTTTTCCTGGGTTGAACATTTCAGAGGAGATTTTTTTTTCTTTTTTTAGACAAAACATTTAATTTATTGGTTGCCATCAATGTGTGAAGAGCATTCAAAGCAATATGGCAAAAAAAAGTTCCAGAAAAAACTCTCAGATGGTACATTTAAAACTTATGAGACACCAATTCCTCCCAAACTTGTCTCACAAGTCTGACTTTCCCAATGCTCAGGATGATTAAATTTGACTTGCCAGGGATTATGAAATGTTCCAAATTCACATTACTTTATAACAAATGGCTCATGCAATGAAATTGTAAATTCCTGCAAATGTTTTCAGACTTTTTGGCAACTTCCTGTTGAATGTAAGTTGGAATTTGTTGCAATAAAATAGTGGCTTTGGTGCAAAGATTTTTAAATAATCCTGAAATAGGAAGATATTAGAAAGCGATTCCATAATGTTAACATTGCAGTATTTTGACACAGCCTACAAATGTGAACAGCATAAAAAAACTGCTGCAGTCTGTTTTAGTTCAGGAACCCATCTCTGTCAGGACACCTCTCTGTAAACCATAGAGGGTGAATCAGAATCAATCTGACCTACTCCAGTGTGGATGCTCTCAACAGCACATTTCTTCAGTAGTGCTGTCAATTGGCCAGAATTTTGACTTTGATTCTTTAATGCATTTCTAAATAACTTAAGCAGGTAGTTAGCATCACTGAGCTGCTAAAATGCACCTTTCTCACTGTGTTTGGGTCTCTGCTGTAACCAGTACAGGTTTTTCAGTCACTAACAAGCATTTGTCTAAACAACAGTCACATTTTCAAAACCGCGCCATTCACTAATTCATTTCCACACAAAATGCGGTCAGCACACATTTCTACAATGCTTACATTTTCTTAACAGACAAAAAATGCCCACCACTAAAATTATGGATTTTTGTTGACTTATTTACAAATGTTTACACAACACACCATTAAAACAACAAAAATATTACAAACCTCAGCTACATTATTAACCATCTACTTCTGCAATAATATCAACTGAAAACAACGATACCAATAAATGACACACAGTTGATTTTTGTAAATTGGGTCAACCAACTTGTTTTAGACTGGATTTGCTTGGATGACATCAGAGGCAATGTTGATAAAAACATGTGGCTCAACCCTGATGATCCTTTCATCTGGGCCTTTCTGTTGTTTTTAATTTATCCGCTCACTGTATTCTGTGTGTCTGCTCTTGTATGTTTCAAAAATACGCATTTGCTTTTTTCTAGAATAATTCAGAATGTGAGCATTAGATGGAGACACACAGGTCCCTACCAAGAAATATGGTGGGATAACGAAGGTTTGCATGTTTGGCATGCATTTACCTGGAAAACAAAGTCTATGTAGATTTTGTAAAGCCAACAACAGCCTGGATTTTAGGAATTGGTGTGCTTTCATTGACTGCATGCAGCTTCTGAACTGAAACATGCATTAATTTGTTAATTAGTTTGACAGAATAATTTCATTTTGAGTCAGATTTCCAGTGTTCTGGCAAGGTTTCTGTGTGCAGAGAAACGTGTGTGTACTTTGAAATAAAGTGCTGGTATATATTTAACACAAGACAATAATAGATAAGAGATTTAGAACCTAAAAGTTACATTATCAGAAAATTGCATTCTGGGTAATTTCACACTAAAATGTGCCCGCAAATAAAAAAGTAGTTTTAATCCGTTATTCAGATTCTAGCGTAAACAAAATAAGAAACATCTTCGTGGTGTGTGTGTGTGTGTGTGTGTGTGTGTGTGTGTGTGTGTGTGTGTGTGTGTGTGTGTGTGTGTGTGTGTGTGTGTGTGTGTGTGTTTGTGTGTGTGTGTCACCTGAAGTGGACAGAGTCCAACATTCACATTCAGCCCATGACCTGCAATGGCACCAATGACTCTATGTGGCATTTTATTTGGAACGTGTGTGGATGGGTGAATGACTGTTTTGTGATGTAAAGCACCTTGGGGGGTTGTTGAACCCCAGAAGGCGTTATTTCAAATACAGTCCATTTACCAATTAATTGCAAAGCTTGACCATAAAACAAGAACACATCAACCGAGAAGAGTTTCATTAAAACTTAAATTAATTTATTTTATTACGGATTTTAAATAAATGTTGAAGTCTTACAACCAATATTGCGTTTATCATCTAATGTTTGTAAAACTACTTTTTCTCCTCTTTTAAGGCTCTTTATGTTTATTAATTTTCACACGTTTGTGTTGTGCCTGTAGCAGCTCTTATCCCTAAAAACAACAACAACAACAACAACAATAATAATAGTATTAGTAAAAATGTAAAATAAAATAAAATAAAATAAATAAATATTATTAATAATAATAATAATAATTGTAAAAAAAATAATAATAACCTAAAACGTTGATTTAAGTGTTAAACATGTTATCATAATAATTAGATAAACTGCATTTTTTGCAGAAAAACAGTTTGAATGCTGATTGCTGCATGATTATTATAAGAAGCAGCAATGAGAAACATTTTAGGACTCGGTGAGCCCCAGCTTTAAAGATATCAGTGCCAAAAGTCATAGCCGGCCTTCCCAGAGAGACCAGCTCGCCCTGTCGAGGTGTGAAGCGGAGCCCGGAGGAGTCCTGTGGTCTTTATTGCCCTAAAGAAGAGGCCGGAAAGCCCCAATAAAGGCACCAAGCAGGAAGAAAGCAGTAGATGGGTTGCCTCCCGTTGCCGTGCTGCTGCTTTTCTTTTCAGTTAAATTTTAACTGGGATTAGTTTAAGGAAGGAAATCCAGGTCTAGGTCTCATGAACCAGACGGCGAGGAGAAGGTCACATGAAGGTCAGTCAGCGTGTTTAAGTTGGATCTGCTTCTGCAGCGGAGCACGGAGTTTATTTATTTATTTATTTATTTATTTATTTATTTATTTATTTATTTATTTATTTATTTATTTATTTATTTATTTATTTATTTATTCGTTCATTCGTTGATTTATTTTTTATAACCCAGGCCTGTGGGACGAAAAAAATACTAAACGTTTCACTTTAAGAGTTTTATATGTCAGTGATCGCTGCTGCGTGGAATGCGTCTTGTTGTAGTCAAAGGAGTGGACCGCAGACAAAGGTTAACACACACACACACACACACACACACACACACACACACACACACACACACACACACACACACACACACACACACACACACACACACACACACGGGCCTATTCAGCTCCAATTTTCCTCACAAGATGGTAAAAACACTACATGCATATATATATATATATATATATATATATATATATACATACACACACACACACACACACACACACACACACACACACACACACACACACACACACACACACACACACACACGGGCCTATTCAGCTCCAAGTTTCCTCACAAAATGTTTTGATGCAGGACAAAAAAAATGTCATCTTGCGGATTAAAGAGACAAACTGCGTCAAACATCAAAATGACAGCGTCAGATTCAGGATTCTACACCAGAAAAATGTTATAGATTAAATAATAATAATAATAATAATAATAATAATAATAATAATAATAATAATAATAATAATAATAATAATAATAATAATAATAATAATAATAATAATAAGTTGTCAGAATTTGTATTATTAGAAAAAGAAGAAGATGGACAATTATTTTTGAATCTCCGCGTCATCCTCCGCGCGTTTCTGGTCCGGTTCTAACGGGAGAACGGTAGCTGTGAGGTTTTATGTGGCTCAAACAGAAAGTTCCGTACTGGCTCGGTTCTGTGGCTTTGCGTGTCTGTAGGATGGCGCGACTCTTGACGCATTGCGAAAGCGTTGTGTGCGCATTCTGCGCCAAGGTGACGCTGTGCGTCCCCGCAGGTCGTTATGATACAAGATCAAACAGAAGCGTCCTCCTGCTGGACCTGGATAAACTGTGAAGTCAGAAGGCTCAGCTGCTTTCTGGGCACGTTCCCTGATCCAGACCGGTCCAGCCGTCATGTTTACGCTGTTGTTATGAAATGCACAACATCTTAATTCTAGAGACATTCTGGTTGCTGTCAGAGTTGCTCGTGCGCGCTGCTGTGTGACTTTGTGTTTACATACAAGCTGAAACAATGATTGGAGTCTGACGCGAGTTTGAATAAAGCAGAGCAGAACACCAGGCAGATTTCTGTGTTTCTCTCTTTGGTTCGGATTATTTGGAGCTTTTTGTTCCAGAGGCGCAGATGAAGAAGAAAATGGCGGCGGAGGAAAAACAGCAGCAGCAGCAGCTCTCCTCCAACACTCCTCCGTGCAGAAATGCAATAAATTCCTCGTTGTTTTATGAAAATTTACAACTTTGTGATACAAGTTTATGAGTGGCCGCGGACGGGGATTGGACGGCGGGCTGGTCATGTGGACGCGCCTAACGTGAACATGAACTTTTTATGATTTCCCATGTGGCTTTAATGCAGCAGCTCTGCGCTCCGGCCGAACAGCCGCCCGTCTCTCCGGCTCCTCCCGACCCGCCACGCGCAGCACATCTACGAACCCAACGGCTGCTTTTTACCGAACGGAACCGTCTGAAAACAAGAGCAGACAGGAAGAGACGCTGACAACAACCCGCCTTCCTCCTTCTCCTCCTACTCCTCCCGCTGCTGCTCCTCTTCCTCGTCGCTGCTGTCTGCGCCGGAACACAGACCGAGGAGAGGATGGGGACACGGGGCCGAGCTGGACCCGACCCGGGGGAACGGATGCCACATGCTAAAATGAATGATGATGAGGAGAAGGGGCGGTGATGAAGATGACTCAAGTATTTCAGCTACTTGGTGACTTCAGGGATTCCTCCTCTACCTCAGCCTCACGTCCTGGTCTGCTGCCTGCATCCGATCCGGACCGGGACGCGGTCTGAGCTGCGTGTGTGTTCGGCTGGAGACGGGCTGTCAGCTAACGGTAAGATCCTTTTACGCACGCGCTTCCTGCGGCTTGCAGCGCGCGCTGTTACAGGAAAAATGTAACTGTTGATTTGGTTCTGGATGACACATGTAGGCTGTCTGAAACCGGTTGGATTCGGTTCCGTGACCCAGAAGAATTGTCCCGTTAGGTGATGGTTCACTCAGCAGAGGTTTGTTGTTGGCTTGAAATCCGGACGCTATGGTGAAAATGTTCTGATGGTCTATGGTGTTTGGACAGGTGTTCCGGACTTGACACCTTGTTAAATCACTCACCAGGAGTGTCTCGTGACTCGTGCTGTGGACAGGAGGATCAGGACATTCTAGAGCTTTTCCTCCTCACCGGTTTGACTTCCAGATCCAAGAAGAGCTTCCAGGTTCTTCCAGCTGATCCACAACCTCAGTGTGTGTGTGTGTGTGTGTGTGTGTGTGTGTGTGTGTGTGCGTGTGTGTGTGTGTGTGTGTGTGTGTGTGTGTGTGTGTGTGTGTGTGTGTGTGGACACAGCGGTTAGAATCGGAATCTGGATCTTTCTCTGGTTGCACAAACGCCATCTTTCTGGTTAGCTGCGTGTCTCGGATATCAAACACCATCAATAAATCTCCTTATGTCCAACTAACCCTAAACACACACACACACACACACACACACACACACACACACACACACACACACACACACACACACACACATTTTAATTTCTAGGCCGTTGTGAGAATTCCTTAACTGAATCAGAGTAATGAGTGAATGAGGTGAGAGTTTATAGATGTTTCCGTTAGTGACGTCACGTGTATGTGACTCTGCTCATAATGGAATGATTCCTCTTTATTGTGGTTACTAGCGCACAGCACTTGGTAAATGTAGAACTAATTCACATGTGAATATAGAACCAGCTTACTGCAGAAACGTTCAATGACATTTTATTATCTAATGAAACATAAAACACTGTAAAATATTTCCGCGGTAGATGCAAAAATGTTTCTGCACCTGTTTCTAGAAAAATCAACAGATACAGATTTATTTTTTAGTTAAGTCATTTTTGAAAATGTTGTTATGATTTGTTTGATTTTATTTCCAATAACAGTTCACTGTGAAATACTGGAAAACCTTAATGCATTTTATTATAGTTTCAGGTAATTCGATCCTTATTTCTGAATTAGTTTTTCTTTTTGGGCGTTTTAATCAATTTTATTGCTGTTTTAGTCTTTTAAATGGAATTAATGTCAGAATTTTCAAATTATGTATAAACATTATATATATATAATTTTTTTTAATTCTATTTATTTATTTATTTATTTATTTATTGAAACAATGGGTCTCATCCAGTGTGGGAGTTGCTTCAGAACCAGCAGCACTTGTATTATTGGAGGTTTATTCCCGGTTCGGTTCGGCTGTGCTGTGATCAGGGCGGAGGCGCCGGTCGCTGCTCGGAGCTCGGGTTAGCAGCAGCAACACTTTGACTCTGGCGCCATCTAGCGCCGCGATGACACCAGCAGCACCCTTCCACAGGACTTATCTCTTTGTTCTCTCCAGGCTGGTGAAGATGCAGGAACTGTGCTCGTGCACGCGAGGAAACGCGTGCGTTTCCGTTTCTTTCGTTCTGTTTTTAGTGTAAGTGAAAGAGAATACGTTTGTGTCCGAGGGACAGACCCATCAGTGGATTTTCATTTCAGTGCCGGACCGGTGTCTCTCCAGGCTGTTGTGGTGGAGAAAGTGACGCGAGCACAACAACGATAACATGCACGCGCACGAGCCCAAAGAAAACGGGCGCCGATGCAACATCGTGTAGTGTCGGTGTGTCAGTAACCAGCTTTTGGACTCTTGAGCCTGCTGTGGTGTGTGTGTGTGTGTGTGTGTGTGTGTGTGTGTGTGTGTGTGTGTGTGTGTGTGTGTGTGTGTGTGTGTGTGTGTGTGTGTGTGTGTGTGTGTGTGCGTGCGTGCGTTCGTTCGTGCGTGCGTGCGTGCGTGCGTGCGTGTGTGAGCTCCCACCATACTTCCCCCAACTGTGCATTCCAGGTTGTGTTTTCCAGACAATTTTATTGTGGTGGGGTGAAGACAAAGCGCCATGATGTTTGGAGTGATGGACAGAGTTGGACAGGACTGTTGACGTCCTCTGCAGTGAGACATAACCGCGTTTGTGACGGTGAGAGAGGCGGCTGGCGGCACCAGCACATCACATCTCGTTTGAGCGCGTGCAGGAGCAGAGAGAAAATCAGTGCTCGGTCCGTTTGGGTTCTGCAGCCGAACCCATGGGTTCTGTTTACCGTTAGACCCCAGCAGCAGTAGCTGTGTTATGCCTTTAACATCTCAGGTCAGAAACACGGATTCCTTTCTGATTCACATTCTGACCTCACGCGCGCGCACATCTGTCTCGTGGCCTCATGTTATTTTCAAATTTTCATGATGAAGCTCCAAAATCACAACAGAACAAATTATTAAAAACTTCAACATGACCGTTTTAATCACATAATGAATTATTTAGTTCATGGAAATTAATAGAGAGCTTTTATGTTTCTTTTGAGTTCGAGTCGATATAATAATACTAATACAACAATATAATAATAATAATAATAATAGGCCTAATAATAATAGGCCTAATAATAATAATAATAATAATAATAATAATAATAATAATAATAATAATAATAATAATAATAATAATAATAATAATAATAATAATAATAATAATAATACAATTGCCTCGCGTGATGAGATGACCCTTCACGTGCGCGCGTCCGCTTCCTTCTCACAATTTGGCAACACATCTTGGAAAAACAAACTTTTCTCCTTGTGGAGCTGCTTTCCTTCTCCCGTTAACGTTTAACCATGTGGCCCCTCTGGAGCCGCCCGTGATCGTCCGGTGATGTGACCCGGAGCGCGCTCAACCAGGCTACACTGAACTGGGCGCTCAACCACCTCGTGCTGCCTGGAAACCATTAATACATTATAATACATTATTTTACAAGTTAGGCAGTTTTGTGAGTTTGTTATTAACCAGAGCGTGAGAGGTCAGCCAAACCGACGCACGCGTATTGGAGGCGCATTGGTCTGTCTTGCACTAAACCAGAATATGTAGAGTTACCTGAAGGCTGACTTTATCCGCGGTCCTTGTTTTATTCTGACACCTTCTGGTTTGGAGACCAGACAAAAGAATGAGTCAAATGTTTATAAATCCTGATTCAGGTCGCCAAAGAAAAGCTTATTATGGTATTTTGTGAGAAAACAGTTTTACCTGTTTTTTGTCAATTAGAAAAAGTAAAAACGTAAAAGTAAAATTAAAAAGACTCACCAGAGACATCTGAGTAAGAAAAGTTTATTTCGCCTTGCTTGTTAATAACATAATGAGTACAATGTTCGTTCCGTGTGTGTGTGTGTGTGTGTGTGTGTGTGTGTGTGTGTGTGTGTGTGTGTGTGTGTGTGTGTGTGTGTGTGTGTGTGTGTGTGTGGGAGACAACATTTGTCCATCTGCTCTCTGCTTTTCACTTCGTCGCCATCTCCCCAGTTTACAAGCAGTCATAAAGCCATAAAGTTCGAATCCCTGTCTGTGTGACTACCACACACACACACACACACACACACACAGGAAGAGGAGAACCGACTCCTCCAGGTTTAATTGTCGCTGATCTCTGAAGTTTCTCACATTCCTGAGGTTCCTCTCAGGTGTTTACTCTGCTGCTCACTCACACACTAAAGTCTGATTTACTGAGCAGGAATACAGCGAGCTTATCTCCTGTATCCGTTATGAAACGCTGGGCGGTGTGGGTTAATTATCATCTTGGTAGTCGTGGGAGACCTCCTCAGCGCCGCGCGGCTCTAGAACGCGCTCGTGCATCGCGCCAGAGGGAGTTAAAGGCCGTGAGTGTCTCTGTCGGGCCTCTAAAACGGTTACAGGCTGCTTTTCAAAAGGTCCTAAAACAAAGAGGTGAACAGAGCTGTCAGCTCATTCAGACTGGGAGAGGAACGGCGTATCTCCAGGGAAAGGAATTTCTGTGTGACCCTGTGAGGATAAATAAATAATAAATAAATAAATAAATAAATAAATAAATAAATAAATAAATAAATAAATAAATAAATAAATAAATAAATATTATTATTATATTTTTATAATAATAATAATAATAATAATAACATCAACATTGTTATTATTTAATGCTCCGAGGCTGAACTTAAAAACATTTAATGTATCTCATCCCACTCATGTCGGCCATGATAGTTTTGGTTCGGGTGAGAAGCTCCTGAACGGGGAGAGGACCCGGTGTTACCGGCGCTGCGCGTTGCTTTAGTACATTTTGGGAATGGTTATCTCTCTTGTCTCACACCCCGTTTTCGTTCTCATCCTCGCTTTCCCCGGATGCCCTTTGACCTTTGGGTCCACCTGTAACGACACACAACAAAGCGCGTCACTGGGGCTCCGTGCGCGCACATGTCCTCCCGGTGTCTGGCGCGTGTGGGGTCTAACGGGCCCAAATGAGCTCAGAATGACACCGCTTTAGAATCTGTCCATTAACCTTCCAATTTACTAAAGGTGACGTCATTGTTTCTGTGTTTACCTTTAATAGTGAATAAGGCTGAAACTAGCAGTCTTATTCTCTGCAGCATAATGTGGCTCTATGTGATGTAACGTGTTAAACTTTAACCGTTTCTATAATCACTGTCACGTTTAGCCCCCGGAGCCGGGTGACACCGCGCTAATGCGCGTGCTGTGTATATAATAAAGGTCTTACCGTGCTGTGTGAGTCCCGGGCTGTGGGCCGAGCCGTGCCTGTCCCGGAGCTCCGAGCTCATCAATGATTAAACCCCAGCCAGCTTCAAAACAATTCGGCTGCTTCCCGTTCCCACAAAGTGGGGAGGAAACGGAGCGTCCTGCCAGCGACGGAGGGGGGAGAGAGGGGGAGTTAAACAGCAGCAAGAGAGCTAAAACAGAGCTTTTAAATCCGAGTTTTACAGCAGAGAAATCTAGAATTCTGGTTAAAGACACCGGTTCTGCGGTTCCGGCCTGAGAACGGTTTAACTGGAAAAAGATCTGCTGATGTGGGATGGATTGATGATGGAAAGGGAGGGAAGGAAAAGTAAAAATAGAGTCTTTGTACCGATTTATCAGTCGGACTGTCTGTAGTGTGTCCATGCAGACAAGTCAGAGCCTGTAGGGGAACAAAGAAGAGATTATTTATGACTGCGGCTGGTCTCCAACCTGAGTCAGACAGATTCTGTTGGGATGGAAAGCAGATCAATTCCTTATTTCTGATTGCTTAAATTAGAAAAAAAATATAATAAAAATATAGGTTTAAACACACACACACACACACACACACACACACACACACACACACACACACACACACACACACACACACACACACACACACACACACACACACACACACACACACACACCAATTAAGACCCACCAATCGCAAACATACAAACATCTAAATTATAGGAGGGAGCGGAGACCACATACTGTAGGCCATAACTCACGCTTCCTCCCAACACACAAGCACGCACGCGCGCGCGCACCTGCATGTTGCAAACACTCAACAAATTTATTTTAATGCGATCAGTAGGCTATTATCTGCAAGCACCAGGATTACAGATTCAGTTTCCTCTGGAGTTGCAGCTCCCCCACCCCCACCCCTAGAGTGCATGCGCGCGCGCACACACACGGAAAGCGCTCGTGAGCTGCTGATTTTATGGGTTCAACAGCAGATGAAGGACGGCGCACAAGAAGAGACACGATCAATTTAACGCGGGGAGAATTCCGGTGTGATTGTGCGCCTCACCGGGAGCTGCTGGGAGATTAGAAAAGAAATTGAATGACAATTACAGAGGGAGAACGGGGGAGGGGGGGAACGGGGAGGGAGAACGAGAATGAAGAAGGGAAATAAGTAAGGTGTGTGTGTGTGGGGGGGTGCAGACCTCCTCTTCCTCTTTAACGAAAGGAAGAGAGAGCGAACTGATGCCAGGCACGGAGGCCTCTCATTGGTCAGCCTGGGGTCAGCTGGTCCCCTCGTCCCCCTTCAGCCCTCCTCACCCCTCTGTACACACCAGCTACAGACCCCCCACCCCCCCGCTCCCGTCCCACACTGGCACTCAGCCACACTGATACCCCCACCTCCTCACCCCTCCTCCCGGTCTGTGATAAACTAAGTGATAGCAGCCGCCCGCCGGACTGTCGGATATAAAACAACAAATCAAAAAGTGCAGCAGCGGAAGAGTTCGGTAGGAAGAACCGGGAGCCTCCGTTTACTCCTCCTCCTTCTTCTACAGCGTGAAACCCGTGTTGTTGTGTTGGTTACGTGCCCTCCTGTCCTCCCCTCTTCTTCTCTTCTCCTCCTTCTTCTCTTCCACTTTCCACCAATGAGTTCATATTTTGTAAACTCCTCTTTCCCGGTGATACCGGGAACGGGTGGAGGCGGCCAGGTGGCGGCAGAACCGTTCCTGGGTCAGATCTCGCTTTATTCCTCAGGATACACCGACCACCCCCTCAGACACTACCCGGGGGCAGCAGCCGTTACCGCCGCCGCGGCCGTTGCGTACAGCGCCGGTGGAGGGGCCGTGCACCAGGAGAAACCCTACCCGGGATCCACTTACTACCAGCAGGCAGCTAACGGAGCGTACAGCGGGCACCGGGCAGCGGCTGCAGGGGTCGGACTAGGATCCGCCACCGGAGCCGGTGCATGTGACTATGCCACGGCGGCGGCGGCGGCTGCAGCGGCAGCCACAAGCTTCTACCGGGACAAGGACCTTGGGTGTAGTCTGGAGGAACAGCAGCTCGCCATGAGCCAGGACGGCGTGCACCGGAAGGTGGAGTGCGCGGGGCTCGGAGCTAAGGGACTGTTTGTGGAAACGATGGATGACAAGCTGGCGGCGTCAGCCCCGATTTACCCGTGGATGCAGAGGATGAACGCATGTAACGGTGAGTGTGCTCTTCTTCCTCTTCCTCCTTGTCTCACGCGTTTTATGATCCCGTCATAAAAGTGACGTTTGTCGTTTCCCGTGGAAGTCTCTGGGCTGTCCCTGGAGCCGTTTGTTGAGCTGTCAGTGCGTCAGGGCCCGTGTTTTATAGTCCGTCATAAAGCGGACTCTGACTGCGAGCTGCTGGGCAGGGAGCTGGCGGGAGTGGAATAAAATAAAATAAAATAAAATAAAATAAAATAAAATAAAATAAAATAAAATAAAATAAAATAAAATAAAATAAAATAAAATAAAATAAAATAAGTCTATCTGTTTTATCATTCAGTCAGACTTGACTCTCTTTTGTTTATCCCAGAGTTTTGTTGTTACTGGCTAATGTACCGCGTGCAACACCCTTATTGTTATGAAATGAGACAGTTAGGTTTTGTTATTTAGCTTCTGGTGAAGCAGAATCATCAGAATCATCTGCTGCTGTTGTCTAAAGCAGAAACACATGAACAGAACCGAAGGAGCTCAGTGATCCTTGTCTCTGATCTGATAAACCTGCAGAAGTCAGTGACCAGAAAACACTTAAAAATAATAAAACTACAAACTGGTCTTAAATTTTAAAATAATTTAAACGTATTTATTATTATTATTATTATTATTATTATTATTATTATTATTATTATTATTATTATTATTGTTATTATTATTATTATTATTATTATTATTATTATTATTATTATTATTATTATTATTATTATTATTATTATTATTATTATTATTATTATTATTGTTATTATTATAGTGTTTTATGACTGAAGAACAGAGGAGATAATGAATCAAGATAAGAATCTTGTGTTTGTAAAAACCCGCACGAATCGAATTCAGGAACATAAATTCTACATGAATAGAGACTAAGTGGTCACTGATGACGTCACACCGTAACCTCTCTGTCCGTCTGTCTCAGGGACCTTCGGAAGCCCCGGGAGGCGCGGGCGGCAGACCTACACCCGCTACCAGACTCTGGAGCTGGAGAAGGAGTTCCACTTCAACCGGTACCTCACGCGGCGGAGGCGCATCGAGATCGCGCACGCGCTCTGCCTCACGGAGCGGCAGATCAAGATCTGGTTCCAGAACCGGAGGATGAAGTGGAAGAAGGAGAACAAGCAGATTAACTCATCCTCTTCCTCTTCTAACTCATCTTCCTCCACGGTGAACGGAACCGACGAAGAAGAAAAACGGACCGAATAAAATAAATAAACACACAAATAAACTGATGAGGAGGAGGAAGAGGAGCTGGCGGTCTGAGGGAAACCCGCGGGTCTTTCATTTCCTACAGAGCAGAACTGAAACAGGTCATTTTAAATGTAAACGAAAAAATGATGAGAATTATGGTGAAGTCTGTGTGTCCGCAAATATTCCTGATTTTAGAGAGGCGTGCGTGCAAATAAATAAATAAATAAACACACACACATTCCCCCCGAGCCCTCTAACCGGATGTTCTAAAGACAAATCGCACCGGGGGGTTTTATTTTGAAAGCTAACCCAGGGGATTTGCAGCGCGCGGCAAACAAAAGTAAAAATAACAAAAAGGGAGGCGGAAGCGTCCAGACCCAGAAGTTCTGGAGCCTAAGTCGCTCCCGTTTGTGTGACAGAGCCAACAGTTGGACCGCACAGGTGTAGAAATAATAAAGATGTCTGTATTTTTCCAGAACAGTCAGATCTTTTGTTTTCGTTGATGCAGGAGCGATTCTGGTGGTTGTAAATAATTCGTCTTAAGGCACAAACAGCGGAGGCTGCTCCTCTGGCTGTTCTCAACTCTGAAGCATTCCATTCAAACTACCTACAGGCTCATTTTAGCATTGGTTTTATTTATGAGGCACTTGTTTTGAACATATTTGGTTGCTTTGTAGAAGTCTTGTTATTGTTTCTGATCTTTTGTGTAGTTTCACATATCAGATAAGGTGGCGCAAACATGGAGTCTGCGGGAATATTTAAATTATCTAGAAAAATATTCCGTTTTGGTGAAAAAAAGGAGAAAAATCCACCTGATCTTGCACTTATTTCCTCCTCAGCTCTTATTATTCAGACAGATTCTGGTTTAACCTACTGATGATGTTCGTAAAACTACCTATACAGACCCACAGGAGGTGTGGATTTATACGTTTATTTTATGTTTTTGGTCCAGTCTGTATGCTACCTATAAGAAATGTCCAATAAAAGGTAAATAAGTGAGTTTTGAAGGATTGTTTGTGCGCGTGGAGCTTTACACCGATGGATTTATTTAAAAACCATAACAGATGAACGAGTGTGTGAACCTGGTGTCATTTGGAGGCTCACTCATTCACACCCAGAGACTCATAAACCTCAGCCTTTCCCCGTTTAAGGCTCCGGCAGCAGCGCTAATGGAGGGAAAGTTGACCTGTTCACTCTCACACACACACACACACACACACACACACACACACACACACACACTTCACCCAGACAAAGTGGACTGTGTCCTTGTGACCTTTTGAACTCTACTTGTCCTCGGCGTGACCGGCGCACGGCTGCCCTCCTGGTTTCACTGACGCGCGCGCGCAGGCAGATAAGCGGGTTTGGCTCAGAAACACTCCAAAACTCTGTTCCTTTCATGTCATCAATTGTTGATTCAACATGAAACAAAATAATGATTCCTACATTCTTTTTTTTCATTTATGTATTCTTTATTTAACCAGGAAGGTCCCATTGAGATTAAAAACCTCATTCAAGGGAGTCCTGGCCATGATGAATTTTGGTGTTTTTCTTCCTGAATGAAGCCATTACTGAAGCGTTTTAGGTGACTAGAACACACAGACTCCTGGTGAAACAGCAAAAACACATTTAATTAAAACTAATTATTGAGTTTTAGCACAATCTAATCGAATAATTCTCCTATAGAGATATTTTGCATGCATCAAACATTTCATTTGACTTGATTTAACTTTTACAAAAGGTTTTATTTATTTTTCATCAACCCTTAATGAAAATGAAAAAGAAATTCTCTATAAGTCAAACAAACATATTTTAACAAGTTTGCAGCAGTGGCCGGACTGATGCTAACAGACCAAGTTACCGCCTCAGCTGCAGGCAGCGCTCCACAGGCCTAAACCCTCTTGGGTGGCTGTAACTCTGATAATAATGTGTTTATATGGAGCAGGCATGTTCATGTGTGATTCAGCAACAATAGAAGTAATATCACAACAGAATTAGCATAAAGGTGGTTGTTTATTTAAAAAGAAAACATTCTAAATCAGGTGTGAGCTCTTCTGTCTGATGGATGCAGAGACACTGAGTCTGCTCAAACCCAAGAATCAGAAGAAGTGTGTGCCAACTGGGTCTGTTCCTGAATCCCATCCTGGCATTTTCCAGGCTCTTTGTTCCAGTCCTTCAGCCTTTTCTCAGTAAAACAGTTTTTTAGCTGACATGAAAATGAAAATACGTGCAGACGTGATGTCGGGTCTGTCCCTTTAGCCCAAAGATCCTATTATTTTATTACATTCCTAAATATTTATGCAGTGGCATTTCTATTCCAGCTGTTGCTTTAGCCTAACGTGTGAATGCAGCTGAATGTGTAGCGTGGGGCCTTCAACATGCACCCCCCGCCACACTCACACCACATCCATTTGTATCACTTCACACACACAATTCTGGAATTCTTCATCTGTCCTCTGGTCTAACCAGTGTGTCGAAGTTCAAACAAAAAATGTGCACACTGGAGTGCACGCTGAGGCCAGCTCAGATGCACAGAGGCACCCCGGCTGAAATTCACCCTGACTGGGGAATCAACAAATCATAAATCAGCAGATTTCTATCCTGTGTGCATGTCTCAGATCAGGTTTAACATTCTTGCCTCGCAGCTGGAGGGGGCAGTAGGACACAGAGGGAGAGAAAGAGTTCTCTGGTACAACTTGAAACATTTTCTCTGTTTCTGGTTTGTGAACTAAAATCACAAAATGAGAATATAGCCAGCAGGTTTTAGGTCATTTGACCTGTTGTGAGCCTCCATATGGTGTTTCTGCTGAAATGGTTCACATGATGCTGCTGTGCTTTCTCTCTCAGGTCTCGCTCAGCTGAAGCTGGACTGAAGCTGGTGTTTCTGCTCTTTATAGGCTGCTTTATGCTGTCTGGATTCTAATTTCAGCGCAGCAACCTATAAAGGTCAATTAAAAGAGTGGCAACGTGCACGCGCACGCTCGTGCACAAAGGACGGGGTGATGGAGAGAGGGAGGGGGGCGTTTTATAACTCTTCCCTGAGGCTCCTCACCCCCACCCTCACCCCGGACCCACAAATAGGTGCAATAAATAATCAGAGCAGTAGGTGGCGCTCTTAAATCACGGCCGAGACCTCAGAGGGATGGAATAAAAAACACCCCCCCTCTCTCTCTCTCTCTCTCTCTCTCTCTCTCTCTCTCTCTCTCTCGCTCCCCACCCCGCCCAGCCCTTTATCATTAGAAACCTCAGAGCATGAATTACCTCTCCGAAGTCATCGGTGAGAATTTACGACTGGTCTACAGAAGCACGTGACCCCC
>SSNS01000003.1:4316223-4322834 GCA_006937985.1 Aphyosemion australe | reverse complement strand
CCCTCACCTCCCCCATCACACACACACGCGCGCGCGCGTTCGCCACCCCACCCCCATATTTGGACGACGCATACAACTAAAACCGAAGTACAGTGCATCGCCATAATTCACTAATACATCATAAATCGTAGAAAGTGCCGCGTTATAACGAGCAGGAGAAATCTAACAAATCAGGTGCCCCCCTTCCTGCTCAGCTGTTCGCCTGCAACTCTCTTCAACAACTAAATGAGCTCTTACTTTGTAAACTCGTTCTCGGTGCGCTACCCTAACGGCCCCGACTACCAGCTGCTGAATTATGGAGCCAGCAGCGGCGCAGCGAGCAGCGGGGCGTTCAGGGACTCTTCCTCCGCCACCGCGCACCACGCCACGGGCTCCTACGGCTACAGCTACGGTGGCATGGATCTGACCGTGACCAACCGGGGAGGAGAGTGCAACAGGGCAGCAAACACCGGAGGACCCTTTGGGGGCGGCTCGCTCGCTGAGGACTCCCGGGGATTTGGCTTCAGACAACCGCCCAGCTGCTCCCTCAGCTCTGCGGGAAACTCGCTCCAGGCCGGCGGGGGTGAGAAAACCCAGAGCTCGTCCCCTCACTGGGAGAAACCAGGAAGCGCTACCCTCAGCTCTCCATTATCCTCCTCATCTTCATCATCAGTCGGCGGCGCGGCGCTGCGCTTCACGGAGCTGGACGACGCGTCATCGGAGACCGAGGAGCTGCAGCACAACCGGGACGCCGGTCACGGGAGTAACCCGCCGCTCAGCACCGGGCGGGTGGTTCGGAAGAAGGAGAGCGCTCCGATGGGATCAGGCGCGTGCAGCGAGGCTCAGAGCCCGCAGATCTTCCCCTGGATGAGGAAGCTGCACATCAGCCATGGTACACGCTGCTCTTCATCATCTTCATCTTTATCAGTTGTGTTTGTTACAAGTTTGTTATTGATGGAGCCGCAGAGCTGCTGACAGCCAGCCAGGATGTTTCTGCCTCTTAACATATAAAACATTCAACAGAACAGTCGGTGCTTTGATCTGATTACAGTAAACTGAGCCCTGAACGTTGTCTGTCAGGCAGAATAACCCCCTGATTAGTTCAGGACTCTTAAAATGAATTCTTAAAATTAATTCACATATCTCAGTATAAATAAAGAGGAGCATGAAAATGTCAGCTTTAGTTCAGGATGTTTCATAGAAAAAATAAGTCATGTTGCACCTGGTTTTACCACTAACCCCCAAACCGGCCCGGTTTAGCGCCTCTCCATCTTTTATTCTCTTTTTTCTTATTAAGTTCTGCATAAGCGTCATAAATCTGCCGGGAGAAGAAAACCGGGCAAAGCCCGGCAGACTGGGCCGTGTGGGAAAGGAGAGAAGGAGGGAGGCCGGGAGGCTCTGGAGGTGGCTGCTCCTTTGAAAAGGAAGCTTTATTGCGTGTGGGAACTTTATTAGAGAGGTGAGGCAGAGGACGAGGCAATAAAACCCTGAAGGGAGTGAAAGGGAGAGATGTGGAGCTCCTAGAAGAAAACACAAAATGTGACAATTCAACCGAATCGTTTAGGAGCAGCTGGAGGTCAGAAACACGCAGAGTCAGCATTTGAGCTTTAACCTAGGACTTATTATTATTATTATTATTATTATTATTATTATTATTATTATTATTATTATTATTATTATTATATAAAATACTCCTTGTGGTGCAACGATTTAAACACCTGTAGCTTCAACATTATCAAATTAACAGCAGAAACATTTCCAAAAATATAGTCAGAACTAAAAGACCAGCAATAATAATAATAATAATAATAATAATAATAATAATAATAATAATAATAATAATAATAATAATAATAATAATAACAACAGATTTTCCCCTGACCCCTCAGATTTGACCGGGCCCGAAGGGAAACGCGCGCGGACAGCGTACACCCGCTACCAGACTCTGGAGCTGGAGAAGGAGTTCCACTTCAACCGGTACCTCACGCGGCGGAGGCGCATCGAGATCGCGCACGCGCTCTGCCTCACGGAGCGGCAGATCAAGATCTGGTTCCAGAACCGGAGGATGAAGTGGAAGAAGGACAACAAGCTGAAAAGCACGAGCCTCGCTGCGACCAGCAGCGCCTTCCAGGCTTAAACATTCAGACCGACGGAACCGTAACGAACCGAACCGATCCGTGCGGACCTGCAAGCCTCACAGGATGGAGACGGAACCAACAGCTGAATGAAATGAAGAAAACTTGAACAGAATCGCCTCGAGTGAAGAAGATGTCAGAGACTACGGTGATGAAGAAACTGGTCCCGGATTAAACCCCAATCTATGAAACAGCGCGTGATGTTGTCACATCCGCTGTGCTGTAGAACAGCTCCTAATGTAGTCATCAAGGTGAGCTGTCCAGGTGAGAGGAGAGGAAAACATGACCTTCATCCTCTCACCCCGCTCTGACCATTGTTTTACGTGTCAAGTGCAATGTGCTGCCGTGTGTGTGTGTGTGTGTGTGTGTGTGTGTGTGTGTGTGTGCATTTATGTTTTGCGAGCCCAATTTGTCAGGTTACACACCCGCATTATGAGACCATTTGGTTTATGAGACCATTTTTGGTGGTCTCGTAATTCATGACTTTTAAAGTGCTGCAAATTTTTATAAAAGTAAAATCTAAATGTTGTTAGCTGATTAATACTGACTTTGTAACTGCTATTATCATTTTATTTAGTTATTTCAGCAACTTAAACTTTCTTTTGGTTTTCATGGCCAATTTAAAATTGGTTTCGTAAACCACGTCGCGTGTGTGGTATGCAGACCTCCAGGGTCTCATAACGCCCTTAGAATGTCACAGATGATTGTGTGTATTTTTTGATAGGTTTTTCTTATTTTTTAAGTGAGCATTATCTTCCATGGGTAAAATAAAACATTTTGACATAGTTTTTGTGTTCAACAGATTACCTGTTTATGAGGAAATGTGTGTCCCCATAAACCACCACCAAGTCATAGTGGTTTCATAAACCATAAATGCACACATGTGTGTGTGTGTGTGTGTGTGTGTGTGTGTGTGTGTGTGTGTGTGTGTGTGTGTGTGTGTGTGTGTGTGTGTGTGTGTGTGAGAAAGTCACCCCCCCGGCCTCCCTTTGCGCATATATGTGGTGCAGCTCTATAATCCTGATGTACACGGTGGTGTATTAACAGCTATCTGTTTGCGTGTATGTGCGCGCGCGCGTGTGTGGCTGTGAGCTCTTTGTATTGTTTGTAGTTTGAGTCAAAACAAAAGGAAAAATAAAGTTTGTCAGTCACGAAACCCGAAGTGAGAAAGAGCCATTCTGGTCGGAAACACGTGAATCCGTCAGGATGGATTCCTGAAAAGAGTCGGGAATGATCCTCTGGAGAAGCTCCAGACTTCTGGGACCTACGTCATCAGCAGCAGTTTTTATTCTGATCCTTTAAAATGTAAAATCAAGATTTTACGCATCTCACCTATCTGGAACTGGAGCTGTCTACACACACACACACACACACACACACACACACACACACACACACACACACACACACACACACACACACACACACACGGAAACAAACAAGCTCTAATTAGACCCTTTTCTCTCTTTCCGCCCTGAACGGAACCGACTCCCGGTCTAATCCGGTTACCGTCTCCTGGCCCACATGAAAACAACCCGATGAACTTTTAAACTCACCGGATCAGAACGGAGCCGTTTCTCTAACGGGGCCGTCGGGAGATGTCCTTCTGCGGCTGATCCGGAGGATCTCCCGGCTCTCCTCTCTGAGTTCAATGTGCTCACATATATTTTTCACCCCCCACCCCCCACCCGCGCTTTGGGCCAGACGGTAAAACCGGAGGCAGATTTGACATTTCCATGTCAAACAGATGAGGGTTTTATCTCCAAGTTGGATCGTAAAGCTCGGACCTACTCTCCCTCGGATCCCTCTCACTGGCTCGCCTTCAGTCACGTGGGGTCCATAAAGTTAGTTTTATGGTTTAGGGGAGTTGACAGTGTACTATATATTTCACATTCTAGAAAGCAAGTGACGGTTTAACGGCTTTGTGAGGATCCTAAAGGGGTCAGTAAAGTAGAGACAAAGCGGGAGAGGACGTGTGTGTTTGCGCGCGCCAGTGCGTGAGTGTGTGAAAGTGAGAGAGGGATATAGAGAGAGGAGAGGACACTATTACCGGCAGCTGTTCTTGTTCCGGTTCACACTTGGAGACCCGCGATCTCCGGCCTGTTTCGCTCTGGACTCTGGGAAATCTCGTGAAGACGCAGTAAGTGGGGTGAGAGGGCTGTCTGTAAGTGGGAGCTGGGTGCGGGTGGGGGGTAAGTAGGAGAGAGGGGGCTGCGTAATTACCGTGTCACTCACTCACCGTGTGTAGGGCTGCTGTGTGAACGCGCACGCGGAGCGCGACCCAGCTCCGGTGTCTCAGGCTGCGGGCCGGGCGACGGTCGCGGGGTCACAGAAGGACTTCTAGAGCGTGTGCGTCATTCCAATGTACACGTAAAAATGGCGCACAGACAGGCAGATATGTTTTGTGTGTTCCTTGGTTCCGGGACTCCGCTGTGCTGATGTGTGTCTGAGTCTGGAAACGGTTGCCTTCACCAACACTTTAATCATCGCATTTTTCTGGATACATCCTTCACTGAGAGGCTGGCTACACCGTGCAGAGGAGCAGTTCAGATGCTAGGAGTCAGACCGATAAAAACAAAGAACTTAACATGGGTGCCTTCCTGTGGAACCAGGAGATCAACTCCCTTTACGCACTTTTACGCACAGCCATCATGCGCGTAAAACGGCTCCACTCTAGCCGTGACATTTACTAGTAACTACTGTGACGGACACACAGTTGATAGGAATCATCATCCGAACTTTGCTGGTGGTTTGAGCTGAATTTTATCAACTGGTTCCATAAGTAGACTGAAATCAATTGATAGTGGCACGCGCTCACGCATAAGTTCTAGAGTACAAAAACATCCCTGTTCTCGCAATTCACACACACACACGCACGCACGCACGCACACACACACGCACGCACACAATGTGGCCCTGTACGCACGCACAGCTGAATCAAAAGCTATTTTTATTCATTTATTTATTTTAAAAATTCCCAGATTACAGTGATAATGTTGGAAACCGTGAACTGTGTGTTTCTGGACATGAAAGTGTGTAAACCCAGAAAGTCAACTGTGTCTAAATCTGCAGTAACTCCCGTTAGAAATAATCTGAGCACACAAAGAGGGAACTGTTTAGGGAAAGAGTTCCGACCCGCGGAACTGAGCAGTAAAATAAAATCATGACAGATTTACCGACGAGGCCACGTGACAGAAGAACACAACCTTTATTATAGCTGTGATATCCTGCAACTATTAAACTGAATAAAAAACAACCACCGACTAAACTAATTTTAGTTTATTTCAAATTTACTAAAACAATATCAACAGATGCGAAAATAGTCACGTTAACATTATTATTATTATTATTATTATTATTATTATTATTATTATTATTATTATTATTATTATTATTATTATTATTATTATTACCAGTAGTATCAGTAGTATTTAATTTAAATATAAATTTTTTTTTGATCTTCTGGCGAAGCCCTGAAGGCTAATCACCGGGTGCATGACGTCACCATTAGGCTACCTGAATAATAGATTAATTTTGTGTTTACTGACTAACAAATTATAAAGTGTTGCTCTCCTGAGACCCGAGCTACTTTTAGTGTGATTATAAACTTTCCTCCTGTTGTTTCTAAATGTTTTGAAGTTCACAATTAAAAGTAAGAAAGTAGATTTAAACACACACACACACACACACACACACACACACACACACACACACACACACACACACACACACACACACACACACACACACACACACACATGTAAAAATAGGGTTGAACAGAATAAAACATAAGTAAACAGCCAGCGTCCATTACGCATGTCCAGGAGAAGGACGGAATAGATCATGCATGATCTCAGGCAACCATCACATTAAACGCTGCAGAACGTAAACCAACAATCTGATATTTAAGGAATCATTTTCCTAAAATAACGAATTCACTGAGACAGACTATATAGTCTAAACTGAAGTATTTGGCTGACACAGTTTTCTCCTGGGATCCGTGAATGGAACTGTATCCTTCCCTTCGTCTCGAGCGCTGGAACAACAAGATGGAACAAGAAGGAGGATTGTGTTCCTGGGATGACTTTTCTGCTCATTTCTTGTTTTCATTCTGCAAATACAGCTTCAGTCAGAGGGTTCCTGGTGCCTCAGCAGCTTCCTTCCTGGACAAAATGGAAATAAGAGTCCATAAAATAGCTGGTCTGAGTGTAGTTCCTGTTTTCCGCCCTAATAATAATAATAATAATAATAATAATAATAATAATAATAATAATAATAATAATAATAATAATAATAATAATAATAATAATAATAACTAGATTAATTGCATTTCTAGCAGAAATGCGTTTGAATGCTGAATTGCTTAAAATGATAGCTGAAGGTGCCGAATAGCACAACTCAAGCTTAAATTGAGCTTGATTGTAAAAATTAGCTGAATGGATTGGAAGATTTAGGAGCAAAATTCACTAACAAGTGTAATCAAGCCCAATAATAAAG
>SSNS01000003.1:4268723-4311223 GCA_006937985.1 Aphyosemion australe | reverse complement strand
TGCAGTGTTCGTCAAGGTTATGACGTCACAGTCCGCGTGCTCAATGACCAACACGTCAAGACTGCTGGCCTTTGGACGCTGATGGGGATGAACGGCTCCAAGTCTCATAAATAATGGAGGACAACGAGTCACCGCGAGGTCAGCAGACAAGCTCGAGCCATACACTGTAAGGCGTCTGCGCATGCGCGCGAGTGGATGGAGATCTGTTGAATCAACACCGATTTGTTTACCGCGCTAACGAAAAGGAACAGACACAACAGCTGGTTTGATTTTACAAGTGTCCTCTACTTCCGGTTGCTTGCAGACAAACAGACAAAGGTCAGATTCACTCAGACATCATAGGCAACCCAACCCAGTCTGACCTTTTATTCAAACCTTTATGAATTCATGTCAGAAATAATCATTAACTCACGAATGAAAGGCCGAATGACCTTAGATGTTTCAGTGAAAAGAGATCACTGCTGATAATGACCGACAGAATCGTGTTTAGATTCTGGGATTTCATAAAGAAGATATAATTAATGAGGCTTAAATAACAAGGAAGCGCCTCATACCCTGCGTCCGCAGGTTTTGTGCGCCATGCTGCATTCTGATCAAATTAGACCTGCTGGTATTATTCTGGCTTACTTTCACGTTTTCATTTGTAATTATTCAACTTAACCCTTTAACTTCCAAGAAAAAAGCAATGAAACAATTTCCCTTTTGCATTTTTATTTGGGGCAATTAATATTAGTAATAAAATAATAATAGTAATAATATTATTGATATGCAGTGTCATAATGTTCTGCCATTTCTTCAGACAACTTCATATTCTTTAGATTTTTTTAAACTTCATTTACTGCTTCAGTGAGAAACTTTAGATATGTTCTTCCAATTGGTCGACCAGAAGGGCTTCGAACGAATTGCTCAAAACATTGTTAATATTTATCAGATCTGATAATCCAAAATGAATATATATTTATTTTTTTCGGATTATCAGATCTATCAGATGCTTTGCAGCATTTTGCTCCATATTCGTGCACTCCGCTTTGCGTTCCTCCATCGTTTTGCGCAGCTGAGGTTGGTGTTTACTCCAAGAATGCAGCTCCCTCTCCCCGCCACCAGAGCTCGCTTCAGACCAGGAGGACGGAGGAAAGCCACCGACAGCCCATCCAGCCCTTCATGGTGCGTCTCGCGTGCCAGAACCAACTTCCTGCCACCGAGTCTCGCGGTTTTCACGCCTAGACTAGGATTTGAACAAACCCGCGTCTTCCAACGCGATGACAGTGAGGATTTAGGACCTGGTCGTTTCTGCGCCACCAGAACGAGCTGACAAACCCGACAATCCTTTCCAGGCTCAGAGGCTCTGTTTTCCTGCCCGGGGCACCGAGGAGGAGGGTTTGTAGAAGCATAACTACCCTGCTGCAGGTTAAGGCTACTGTTAAAGCTACAGCACAAGGTTCATGGAGTTGAAGGGTCAAAAGTTCGCCGTCATGCGTGAGTTCCGCCCTCGCACATCCCCATTCAGCCCACTCAATACCAACTGCTGTATGTCAAAGGAGAAAAGCAGGGGGGGTCAGGGGAGCAGAGGTAAGGAGGGGGTACAGATGAGAGAAATGATAGTAGGAGGTGAGGGCCTGACCTCTCCTTCCCTCTGCTGTGGGTGAGGAGAGACAGGGGAGAGAGGGAGAGGAGAGAAGAAAATGGAGTGTGTGTGTGTGTGTGTGTGTGTGTGTGTGTGTGTGTGTGTGTGTGTGTGTGTGTGTGTGTGTGTGTAGGGGGGTTGAATGGGAGGTATTCTGTGACATGGAGCGTGAGACATGTCTGGAGGGCTGCAGGTGTGTTGGGGAGGTACACATGTTGTTTACACCGTCTTACATTTGTTTCACATAGTTAGACAATTTAAACAAGTCTGTTCACTATTATTATTATTATTATAATTATTGTTATTATTATTATTATTATTATTATTATTATTATTATTATTATTATTATTATTATTATTATCATTAATAATAATATTATATTTAAACGTGTATCAAAGGAAAACTAAATAGACTCAGATTTAAAGTCAAAAAGCCCCCCCCCCCCCACACACACACACACACACACACACACACAAACACACACACACACCTCGTAAGTTCTATAATCAGAGCACCAGCTCGAGAGGACATCTAATGAAGCTGAGATTCAACTCAAGTTAAAGTTCATCACACTCATCGGTGTTCTCTGCGCGTGCGCAGCCTCTTGTTGAACCTCGTTTCCATGTTTTTTTAACATCCGGGTTACGCTGAAAAGCAGCTAGATTATAATTAAGGGATGAATTGGTTTAGGGAGAAGACGTCAGATGAAATGGATCAAGGCGGATGTGGTGAAATCAGAAGGATCGTGGCTGGAGTTATAGCTCTATCCTCCAGCACAGGCAGGTCCCTCTGCGCATGCGCCCCACGTGTCTGCTTGAAGCTCAACAGATGTGATTATACAAAATAACCCAGAGAGTTCTGAGTCAACCTCGTGTCATTTCTATTTAAACAACAAAAAGAATGGAAAAATGATCCTGGAAGGGGAAGATGTGAGTGGGAGAGAGGAGAAGCAGCAGGACCTCCTCCCTCCTCCCGCCTCTCCTCCACATCCACTGAACATTTTTCTTCAGGGTAATGACTCCAACTCTGTTTGGTTTGACAGGGAGAGCGGGAGAGGGAAGGGTGAAGCACCGAGACGAACAAAAAGAGGGAATGGATGACAGAAGGGAGTGAAGATAGGTGGAAGTGTCAGAAAGGAAGGGTGTGGGAAAGGGAGGGCTAAGAGTGGGAGAGACGGGGGGTGGAGTGGGGGGGCTTGGCTCTGCTCCGGGTGAACGGGAGGTCAGCGCGTCTCAGCAATATTAAAATGTGTACCGGCGACGTGGGGTGACACGCCTCAGCCGTTAAACAAAGAGTGTGCCATCCTGGCAGATTAATTAGAAAACCTGAGTCCACGCACACCTAACGGCTTAAAGAGCCCACAGTCTCCACGGCGGCCCCGCTCGGTCTCCCTCAGCCCCGAACCGCTCCCCATAACACCGACAAACGGCGGCTGCAAGCACCGATCATCACTCCGAGCCGCTCTCGTCTTTACGCACCGACGGCCTGGTGCGTCCTACCGGATTATTCCAGTTGGATTCGGGTTGTGCGCAGTGCGGTTCCCGTGTTCTAACGCTCTTCCTTGCTTTTTGGTGTAAACACGAACGACAGTAGGGGGGGTGAAGGGTGAAGAAGAGAAATCAGAAGACTTTTGCTGCGGAGAGAAAAAACGTCACGCGCCGCCACCGATGAACGGAAAAGAAGAGGAGAAACTGAACCGATCAGGAGGAAGAGCGACGAGAGGAGGTCCACGAGTGAGTAGCATAAAATACAGTACGTGTGTGTGTGTGTGTGTGTGTGTGTGTGTGTGTGTGTGTGTGTGTGTGTGTGTGTGTGTGTGTGTGTGTGTGTGTGTGTGTGTGTGTGTGTGTGTGTGTGTGTGTGTGTGTATGTGTGTGTGTGGCAGGTGCTTTGCTCATGCTGAGAAGAGGAGCAGCCTCCTCTTCCTCTCCCCTCCTCCTGTCTTCATGGGTCCAAATGTTCTATAGATCCGAACCGTGTGGAGGTGTTTAGCTCCAGACCCGCGGTTCTGATCCAAGGAGACGTTTAAGTCATAGAAGTGAAGTTCAGGTCGGTTAAAGGAGGCTGAGGTCACGTGGATCAACTTTCTCCGTCTGTAGCATTTATTACTTCCTGTTGAATACACGTAGCGTTAATGTCTGCCGAGATTTTGTTTGTGCGTAAACACACACACACACACACACACACACACACACACACACACACACACACACACACACACACACACACACACACACAAATATGTATTTTTTTTCTTTTTTGTTTTGTTTTGTTTTTCTCAGATTTTCAGATTTATCGTTTGTCACACAGATTAATTTAAATCTGAGGGGATTAAAGCTCCTATAATAAATAATAATGAATGATTAAATTGTGACTAAAGGCCTAAACCCTCCGCTGTTGTTCGGAACCAGGTTCGTTTTCCTCCCCGTTGTTTAAGCTGCTCCACATCCCATCACTCCCAGAAACAGCCGCTGCAGCGGCGTCATTTTTTATTTCCTCTCTGTTGTTTTGCATCACAATAAGCGGAGCTGCAATTATTTTTCATCCGCACAAAAGAGCAGAAGCGCGTTTATCTTCCTCTTTGTTCCTGAGGTTTTTCTCACCTCCGTGATGTTTCAGAGCCTGGACCAGGCCGCCAGCCGAGATGATTAAACCACGTTTAAATGATCCTGTTTGTCTTATTCAAATAATCCTAATCTGCAGGTCAAGAAACAATTAAAAATAACAATAAAGTCGGTCATAAAAAGTAATAAAAGTCTGACTTATGTATTTAATTTACACAATTTCATAAGATCAGGATTTGTCCAATTAGTTTTTCTATTTTGCTCTCGTGGTTAAATATTTTATTTAATTGAGTTTAATAATAAAACTAACGTGGTTTCAAAGAATTGTGCGTTTTTTATTGTGAATTTAATCTAAATGTATTTTTATGTGAAAGCGTTGGTGTTTTACAGGCCGCTGCATGATTCTCGGCTCTTTTCTTGTTAGTTTGATATTTTTTACTATTAAAAATAAAACGTTTATGATGATATTTTTATTATTTTTATTTGTTATTTACACAGAAATCGTACCTAAATCATCTGTAATAAAAAAAATACTTAGAGACGAATAACAAGATTTATTTTTTACTAAAAAAACGAAAATATCCTGAAACAAGCTGAGAAAACAGGGTTGATGATAAAATCGTTAGTTTCCTCCTATCAGAGCTCGGTGCTTGGCGGGAAACTGGACCGAACCGGTTCTGCTGACAAACCGGACAGAGCAAAGAAAAGGTGCAGCAGTCAGACTCAACACACCTTGATCGATACCTGCGGTGACCCCCCAGAGCGGAAGGTCAAGGTGAAACCTGATCTCACGTCTCTGAGCAGCTTTTGCAGAAACGTCGCTGCAGGAAGAAATGTTGGTGTCTTAAAGTCCACGTGCGGATAGATTAGGGAGGGAGGGGTCATGCATAAAGGTGTCTCGTTTATTGCAGGGGTGGAAAATCCTTTTATTTGATGTTTTATTTAATAAACACGCGGGATGAATTTTCTAAATTAAGAACGAGGCGCTTCAGTCTTTTAATTCAGCTGCGTCAGAGTTGGACTTTTTAATTCATTTAGGTGCTCTTTTTATCTTTTTCTCCCTCCATCCATCCATTCTTCAGTCAGATCATTTAGAACCGGTTCTGATGGCTCGGTGCGTCTTTGTGCCAAGTCATCCGTCTTCTGTCCGGCCCGCTCCTGCAGCGGCCCACATGTTTGGAATAATCTCCAGAGCGGAGCTAATGGGATTATCCCGGCCATGCTGTCCGTCCGATCGAGTTCAATAAACTTTTCTGTGATTCTTATTATTTTAGTAAAATGCTTTAAAACATTGAAGAACCGTTAAAAGCCTCTGACTCCAGAGGCCTGAGGCCGAAACAAGTCTAGGGTCACGCGAGCCCTCGTGTCACGTGATAAAATAATTTCACACATGTAGATAATAAATATAACCCGTTATGTGAGCCTCGGGCCGTGGCTGGAGGCACAGATTTCCGGTTTTGGTGCCCAACACAAACGTCTCCGTTCAGGCGGTTTCCGCCGACGCCCTGCAACTACAGGAAGTGGAACAGCAGCATAACTTCATCTCCCAGATCCCCGCAGCATTGAGGGGTCAGAGGTCACGGACAGTAGTGACGATCTTACAAAGCAGTAAGAGCCGAGCGACTTTAGAGAGATCCATGTCTTCTATATCTACCCTGTAGATCCGGATTTGTGTCAAAATCAGTGGAAAATCACAAATTCGCTTCTAGGGGAGTATATAGTGGATTTACACACGACGACAGCGATGGATCAACGAGCATCTTCCGGTTCTCCGTCTGTTACCGGATAAATTACCAAATGGCTATTTAATGATGAGTCTGACATTTCCAACAGGGTTAAAAAGTGTGTTTTATTTTCTCCAAAGCGATAAAATATTTTTTCAGTGATTTTATTTATCTTGGAAGGGGAGTGCTCTAAAATCCAACCTTAATTAATTTGTAACAAATTTAGTAAAATACGTATTTTTATTATATCTTATTTTATTATCATATAAAACTTACAGGAAACCTCATTTTCTGTTTCGGATAGAATCTTCGACCAAGGAATAATCCTGCTTTCATTCCTTCTTTGACACGCTTAAGAGACTTTTTTATTTATTTTTGCTTTGTTTCTGTGTGTGTGTGTGTGTGTGTGTGTGTGTGTGTGTGTGTGTGTGTGTGTGTGTGTGTGTGTGTGTAGAGCGAGCCCAGGTTTCAGAACTGAATTATTAATTCTAACCAACACATGTCCAAATGTCCAGATCAAACACGGACGTGAATGTGAACAGCCTGTGACTGGGGTTACAGAGGAAATGTCTCTGGGTGGAGCAGGGGGCTCTGCTCGGAGGTGATTTAGGAGGCCCGCTACCTGAATTACTTGATGAATATTTTATCGATCCTAAACAAGCAGATTAATCTCTGCCAGCTGCTGGGACCGGCCACTCTCCATCTCCGTTGTAGCCATTTAAAACAAGAGAGGGGGGGAACAGGTGGGTGGGGCAGACAGCACCAGCACAAACCCAAACACACATACAAACAAAGGGTGGAGCAGGCGGAGCTCCTCCAATCAGAAAACCCCTGCTACGTTGGCATATTCAGGATGCAGGAGGAACCTCTCCGGTGCGCTCTGGGACGGTTCTGGTTCTGGTTCTGCGCTGACAAGTGGAGATCCAGACAGATCGAGCCGAAGAAAGAATCAAATCATAAACCCAGGTCATGTGATCAGGCGCGTCTGGAGCCGTGCGTTTAATCCCATTTCCTTATCCGGGGCTCGCTGAGGAGGCGCGCCATTGGTCGGCTGCGGTCACGTGAAGCCTTAACTTTGTTCACTTGACAGAAAAGTAGGAGGGTTCAAGCGAACAGAAATAACCGAAGAGTAAAGGGATGGGATATAAATTGTAGTTATATGTTTTCCACAAAAGACTCAGATTAATGGTCATGAGCTCCTATTTGATCAACTCCAACTATGTGGACCCCAAGTTCCCCCCCTGCGAGGAGTACTCTCAGAGCGACTATCTGCCCAGTCACTCCCCGGACTACTACAGCTCTCACAGGCAGGAGCCGAACGCCTTCCAGCCGGACTCTCTCTACCACCACCATCACCAGAACCATCCGGCTCAGCAGCAGCAGCAGCAGCACAGAGCCGAACCGCCGTACTCTCCGTGTCAGCGTGCAGCTCAGCCCGCCTCGGTGGTGATGTCCCCCCGGGGTCAAGTCGCCCTTCCGACCGGGCTGCAGACCACCCCCGTGTCGGAGCCGAGCCACCGCTGCGACTCGGTGACACCGAGTCCGCCTCCGCCTCTGTCCTGCGGCCAAACGCCGCGCAGTCAAAGCGCTTCTTCTCCGTCGGGCGCGCGGAAGGACCCGGTGGTGTACCCGTGGATGAAGAAAGTGCACGTAAACATCGGTAAGTGCTGCATAAACTTCATGTGCCTCTGCACCCTGTGTGACTCCAGCTGAGACACAGCCAGTCCGCTCTGCGCGCGCGCGGCTCCGCTCTCCGCGTTCCGGTAAAAGTAGAGCAGAGTAGCCTTTGGCTGCAGATTTACGGCCGTCTGTTTGCAGGGTCAATATAATTACACCCCCCATAAATTTTTATTACACCTCTCTGCTGCGGTGTCTTTGGAAGTCTGATCCGAGGCTGCTCCGCTGTAACTCCTCCGCCTTATGACAACTCAGCCGGAGCCATAAGTTAGCTTTACGCGTTGGTAATTTGGTTTTAAGTGGTCGGGCTGCGTAAACGGCGGACTCGAGCCTTCTGCCCCACTCTGGTTCCGAGGAGGGAAAGTTTTATGACAGATGAAATATTCATGTTTATAGAGCCGCTCATAAAACACTAATGTGAGAGCAGAGCGAATATCTGGGTCTGCCGGAGCTTCTCCCGTCATGTTCCAACAGGCACCAGCAGCAGCAGCAGCAGCAGGAGGAGGAAACGTCCGTCTGTGCAGCAGCTCTCCATGCTGGAGCCTCAGGACCCGATCCTTCAGCTGCGGTTCTGTTTTGTTGCGTAGTTTCTGCGAGATGTTGAATCATTAGCCAGACGTTCATTAGCGTCGCGTGCTCCTGCCGCACCCCCACCCCGCCTCCACCCGAACCACTGCCTTTAAAAGCAGTCGATGTTACAGGTTCTGGATGTTCGGATCGGCCCTGCTCGCGCGTTCCTACAACACACACACACACACACACACACACACACACACACACACACACACACACACACACACACACACACACACACACACACACACACCTCCCAACAAATAAAAGACTAAATAAATAAATGTTCCGCTGTTCGACCCAACAGAACCGGTTCTGTTCATTGCGACAGGCTCACAGCGGCGTGTGTATTTATAGGGAGAGTTCTAATCATCATTCTGCTGACGGCTGTTTTGTTTCATAGTGCTGCAGGCATGCTTGTGGTTCTGGTGGACTTTGTCTCTTGGTTCTGCTGGTATGTTCTACCCAGCTCCTTAAAGCACGCTCCTTTTCTCCTCCCACAGTCAGTTCCAGTTACTCGGGCGGAGAGCCGAAGCGCTCGCGGACAGCCTACACGCGCCAGCAGGTCCTGGAGCTGGAGAAGGAGTTCCATTACAATCGGTACCTGACGCGCAGGCGCAGAGTGGAGATAGCGCACACTCTCTGCCTGTCAGAGCGGCAGATCAAGATCTGGTTCCAGAACCGGAGGATGAAATGGAAGAAAGACCACAAGCTACCCAACACCAAGGCCCGCTCCGGCACCACGGGCTCCCAGAGCGGGTCCGGCTCCTAGAGCCGCTCATCAGAACCCTCAGAGCGGATCTCTGGCCCCCGGTCCCCAAATCGAACGCTGAAGGCGAACCCAAGTAGAACCACGGGAACCTGCACTTTGAACCGGATTGATGCCTTTGCTGCGGAGCGGATCTGTGACGTCACCCATGGAGGGAGAACGGTTCTGATAAAATAGATGAACGGAATAGCTACTGCTGCACCAGACCTAGCCTTCTCCTCTTTACCTTTTATTGTCTTTATTTCTCACACGTGCGCTGCTGCCGCCTCTCCTCTTCTAATCTGTTTTTATTTTCTTCCTTTCTGTCTTTTTTCAGAAGACAGATTCTCGTTTTCATGTTTAATCACGCCAAGCTCAGGCCCCATTTTTCATGTTTACTGTGCGGGACACAAAGAGAGGGGTGAACCGCAAAAGGCTCTGCCCATTACCACACCCCCACCCCCACTCATGTGTAATAAATGAACCCCCCCTCATCACACACACTACCCCCCACCCCCACCCCCCGCGCGCCTACACAGGCTGCAGCGTACCTTAAATCCACGTTTCTGTCTCAGCAGCGGTTTTTGCATCCCGGCGGTTTTAGATTTTTTCAAATTACATTTTAGTTCTTTTTGAATTCAGCATTGACTGTTGAGACCCTCTGCTGCTCTTCTGAGAGGAGCGCCGTGTGGTCGGAGGAGCTCCAGACACGAGGAGGACATGAAGACAAGCTTTTGTTCCTGCTAACCAAAACAGCGCCGGCTCCTCCGGGCCGCCGGACACGGGACAGTAAAATCACCAAAATAGTACAAAACACAGCACTAAATAATGTATTACCTCAGATGTAAATATATATAAATATATATAAACCAATAAATAAAAGGTTTTCTGTCAACTTATTTTCTCCTGCTTGTTTAAACGAAGACAGACTTTAGAGCTTTTTCCTCAAAATAAAAATTAAATCTGGGACGAGTTTTAATTTTTACCCTCAGAACCAAAACGTTTTTGTTGTAAGGAAAAAATCAACAGATTATCAAATATTCCAGCTTTTGCAGAAGAACATAATAAAATTGCACATTGCTGTTGCCAAAACAGTAATATATATATATATATATATATATATATATATATATATATATATATATATATATATATATATATATATATATATATACACAATTTTATTTATTTTATTTTTATAACTGTGTGTGGTTAGTTTCCATTGTCTCCTTGCTTTAAACTGAAGCTGTTTGATTTCCAGATGTTTCACTGCCTTGTTCTGGTCAGAGTAATGATGCTGTTGTTGTTTCCTCCCGGTCATGTAAGCATCCCTCCTCAGTGTCAACACTTTTATTGTTTGTAAATATAAATAAACAGCTCAAATGGCACACTGACTCTTCTCAAACTAACCCATCTCTGGTATTTGAATCCTATATTTTAATTCAGATTCTCGGTTTGATTTTGATTTAAATTCTCAGGAATGAAACTTTATTATTTTCTTCTCCTCCAGTCGCGTTTCCTGCAGAAACGGGTTCGCTGTGATGTGGGTTTAGCCCACGACTCAGCCAGCTGTCCTAAATGAGGAGCCTGATGATTAATCTGCCCCGGACAGAAGTGATCTTGCTACATTACTTCCTGTAATCTCGTTTTAAATCACAAACCGTCCCTCCGTTTCACTCCCGTTCTCCCGTTCATTTAACGGCTGCTCAGATCCTCCTGCACCGGCCCGACACAGATCCGGTCCCTCACAACTCCTCCTTCTGTTCCCACGGCTCTAATGAAAAACAATGAAATACTTTATTATACTATATTTATTATTTCTGCCTCCTACTGTATGGGGGTACTTATGAGTGTTAATTCTGTTAAACAGTTTTTACTTCTTATAAATAATCCTCTCTCTCTCTCTCTCTCTCTCTCTCTCTCTCTCTCTCTCTCTCTCTCTCTCTCTCTCTCTCTCTCTCTCTCTCTCTCTCTCTCTTTCTTTAACACATTACTAAAAGGGGAGCGGGCCGGCGCAATAGCTCAAACTTTGACAACCAAATAGATAATCAACAAGACGAATGGCTTCTTTTGTGAGGCGCGGCTCTCGTATTAATTTTCATTTTCTTTTCTTAGAGCAGGTATCGAAAAATATGGAGCAAGAGGGAGGGGGAAGGAGGAAAACAGCATTCTTCTCGATGAACTTTAAACAAAAAATGTGCCCCCCAAATTGGTCCGCTCGTATTCCTCAGCCCAGAGAAGATTCCCTATTACTTGTTGGTTGATTTCTCCTTCGGCCTCTTGCCTCTCTGCCCATTTGTCTGCTTACCAGCGCGTTACGAGAGGGAAGATCCCCCAGCACACACACACACACACACACACACACACACACACACACACACACACACACACACACACACACATATATATATATATATATATATATATATATATATATATATATATATATATATATATATATATGGGCCTTTAAGGCGCGGACCTTCTGGTCCTTTGAATGTCTAAATAGAAGCAGATTTTTTGTAACGCGCACCCCCCACACACACCCTACCTTCTACAAAAAGTTGAGGGGACAGCACCTCAAGAAAAATGTGAGAATTATGCAAGAAACAACCATTAATCACTTGATTTTCTTTAAACGCCTGTTTTTCTTTTTCTTCTATTGTCACTTGGCAGCCACACAGGACTCAGGAGAGAGAGAGAGGGCAAAGAGCAGACGGACAGAGGAGAAAAGGAAGATGTCTTGGAAGACTCTTGGAAGAACACCCCCTACACACACACACACACACACACACACACACACACACACACACACACACACACACACACACACACACACACACACAGCCATAGAAGGAAAACTTTGGTCCTCCAGGGGAGAGCCTGAGGGCCTGGAGAGTCAGACAGCCGGACCAGAGCCCAGAGCGCGAGGAGATCATGGCCCTGAGGCTGATACAAGCTGCGTCACCGGTAAGAGAGTTGATTTCTGGTTTTCTGCATCATGCCTCTGAGTGTGATGGGTTTTATGGTTTTATTGCTCCGTGCGCGTTTGGCGAGTTCCGGCAAAAGGCGGTAAACAGTGCTGCAGGGGTCTGTGTTTGTTTTGGAGACTTCGTGTGTGTTTTATTGTTTCTCTTGGGTTTGTTTGACTGTTTCTGTTCACTTTTCCGTGCTATTGGTTTTTGTTTCTGCTGTTTGTAACGTGTCAGGGATTCTGGAGGCTGAGCCCAGACACTCTGAAGTATTTATAAACAGAGTCATTTGAAAGTATTTTAGATTAAATTACAAAATCCCTGCTCTAAGAGTCTGAAACTGTTACTTCTGAAGTTGAACGAGGGTTCTCATGCGCGTGCGCAAAGGTTTGTGTTGTTTGTTTTGTCCGCTAGGTGCAAAAAGGCTAAAGACATGATTGGAATAATAAAAAATATCCTTATTATTACTATTAATATTGCTCTCAAAGGTGGGAGGAGGAATTCAGATGCGGTTAAAGCTGGAGCGGCCTCGGGATGCGCGCTCACTTCGACCTGACCCTGCAGAAATCAATCTGCCTGGATTCAAACTGAAAGCCTCAGGCGCGCCAGTGGAGAAACACATGACAGGAATACAGGATGATGGTTTTGAAGAACAGGCAGCAAAAAAGAGAAAGAAAGAGGCTAAAGGAGAAAATCGATGGTCGTACAGGAACAGCAGAGCTGCCACGCTGGGTTCAACCAGGGGACACGTTTTTCTGACCGATGAGCTCCACTGACTCTGAAGGCAGAGGCTGACCCCTGGTCCCACCCCTCCCCCTCCCCTCACATACGCACACAGCGCACCTACCCCCATCGCTCCTGGTCCCCCTTGACCTCAAAGGGCTGCTAGACCCTCCGCTTCTTCGGACATTCCCAGACCTCCTGCGCCCTCAGGCCCCTCTGTCATAACAGGCCGAGTTCAGGGCACTGTAACCCCGGCAGGGAGTGACGTCTCCACCACACACACACACACACGCACACACACACACACACACACACACACACACACACACACACACACACACACACACACACACACACACACACACACACACACACACACACACACACACACACACACACACACACACACGAAGCTCTAGGAGTTGCACCACAACCTCTTATTAAGAGAACACAGGAGCTGCATCTGACAAGACAACAGCTTGTGATTTATTTCCAGACATCAGAACTCCCATCATTTCGTTCTAAATGTGATTTTTGTCCCGTTACTGGCATCAGGATGCTGGTCATCCTCCAGCCTGGAGACCTACCTGTTTGTCCTGCATGCTGCAGCGCGTGCATCTTCATCCTATAGCTCACATTTAGCTAAAATCAGTTCAACTGCAACAAGATGAGAAGATCAAGTGTGTTTAGACCTACAGAGGATAGAAGTGATGCTGTTGGTTTTTAAGGTGCTCTACTCAAACCTGACTCCACGGTCATTTCTAATTAGTATCATCATAAAATCTTTTTTTATATGTCATCTGTTTCATCAAATGCGTCCTGAGGAGTTCCAACACCTAACAGGTGACTCAGACCTCAGGTGTTCAGTTTATATTCAAGACGATTCTTATAAAACATCAAAAGGAATTATCAAACAGAAGTGGGGCCACTCTTTACCTTACGACCAAAATAATAATAATAATAATAATAATAATAATAATAATAATAATAATAATAATAATAATAATAATAATAATAATAATAATAATAATAATAATAATATGTCCGTTTCTTAAATCTTGTGTTCTTGAATCATGCAGCTTTAACTCTTTCCTGCCTCTTCTCCCTCAGAGAGGAGTTTGTGTAAACCTCACATCTGACTTCCGCTGCTGTGACTGACTGTTTGGTTGTAACCAGATGATAAAACAACACCAGCTCACTATCGGAAGCTGCAGGCTCCCATAACGCGCGCCATGCGTCCATGTTGCAGCAGCATGCTGAGGTGCCGACATGCACTTTAACCTGACAGGTTGTGTTGATGCAAATATTTTAAAAGATGCGCGCGTGCACACACTCTTGCAAGCATCCTTGGCCAAAAGAGTCTCGTGTTGGTTTGCTAATTATCACACAAATTGCTCCTGCATCTTCTCTTCTCTTTGGCTCGTTTCTTCGGCGTTGTCCACAGAATTTATTATGCTGAGGCGCGCGAGGAACCGAGGAGGTCACGGAGCAGGCGCGCGTGCTGCGGGAGAAGGTCTGCGCTGATATATGGCAGCAAGAGAGAATGTGTGTGTGTGTGTGTGTGTGTGTGTGTGTGTGTGTGTGTGTGTGTGTGTGTGTGTGTGTGTGTGTGTGTGTGTGTGTGTGTGTGTGTGTGTGTGTGTGTGTGTGTGTGTGAGGGAGGGAGGGAGGGCGAGGCCCTGCGAGCCACTTAAAAGCAGACGTGTATTAAGTATTAAAAAGCGGGAGCCAAGTAATGGCTGCCAGGTTGCAACACGCGCTCGAGCACGCGGTTTGTTCGCGGCAGCAGGCCGTTATGCTGCTGCTGCGCCTCGTTTGTCTGCGGGATTGGTTTTGTTCCAACAGTGAACAAATTAATAACTTGTTTAAATATTACCTCATCAGCCCTTAGAATAAAAAACAAAAACCTCATTATTAGAGCCGCGTGCGCTTTTGTTCTCATGAAGAGAGAGAGCTCCGCGCGCGTGGGTCTGACCGTGCGGGCATCACGCACCACTCCTGGTTTAAATAAACGACACCATTCAGTCAAAGCCTCCATTTAAATAAAACCACTTCTACCATTTCACCAACGCACGCAGGCGCGCTTTGGCTTGTTTTGACGCACAGCTGTAGGACTCTGAGAGGCTGCGGGATGTGCGTTCTGAAGATGCTATCATCGTGCGTTACAGGCGCGTTCATATCCGTTATGGTTGTGATGAATGAGCTCCTGCTGGCCGCGAGACTTCCTGCGTGCTGCTGTTGCAGGATTAACTGTCTTATTTTACTCCGAACGACAGAAGCGCGCGGGAGTAGAGCATAATCACGTGCTCGTGTTTTTATTAATACCATTAGGGGTTAAATCAAATTGTACAGACATTTACAACGGGTTTGGCCACTTTACTGAACGCTTTCAGGTCAGCAAACAACGAATGTGATTCTAGTAATAACTCCTAGTTATGATGAAATCAAAGCGTTCTGCTGAGGTTCTGACTGGCACGAACCTTCTGTGTTTGTCACAAACTAACAAATCAGACCAAACAGAGACTAAAGCGGGCTGCGGTGACGTAAAACAAATGCTTTGGATGAGTTCCCTTCAAACTATTTTAATGCGTTTGTTCTAAAATGAAGATTTTACGCATCAGCTGCTTATTCTAAAGGCTTTAAAATAATGAGATGGAACTTTATCCCTGCACCAGTCAGAAAAATAACAGAATAACATTAATTTGTGACATTTTATAAAAAATGTAGAAGAAGAAGAAGAAGAAGAAGAAGAAGAAGAAGAAGAAGAAGAAGAAGAAGAAGAAGAAGAAGAAGAAGAAGAAGAAGAAGAAGAAGAAGAAGAAGAAGAAGAAGAAGAAGAAGAAGAAGAAGAAGAAGAAATAATAATAATATTAGAGCCTGAGATAAAAAAGAAATCACGATATAAAAGATATTAAAGTAAAAAGGTTGGTGGAAAAAAATCTTCTATCCAACATGAATGAAACCAGCTGGTGTTAAAAATCATATCAGACCTGAAATAACGAAAAGCTTATTGAATAGGAGGCGGGACAGGTGACAGAAACAATCACCCCAACAGAACGCTGCGCGCGCGGCGGTCCGAGCTCGGGGCGCGTGCGTCAGATCCAACTGGGTTTTAAATCAAACAAGGATGCGATACAATGACAACAATAAACATTGAGGGTGTATTATATATGTGTGTGTGTGTGTGTGTGTGTGTGTGTGTGTGTGTGTGTGTGTGTGTGTGTGTGTGTGTGTGTGTGTGTGTGTGTGTGTGTGTGTGTGTGTGTGTGTGTGTGCGTGCGCGCACAGATTTACGAGCAGCAGTAAAAGATGTTGAGAGCTGGCAGATCAATCTGCCTCACAGTAAATTATTATTATTATTATTATTATTATTATTATTATTATTATTATTATTATTATTATTATTATTATTATTATTATTAATAATAATAATAATGGTTTTTGGGTGGTCTAATTCCTGCGCACTTATTCACCTCGTGGACATTTTAATAGGGCCATCCTCCATCTCAACAAAGAGACATGTTCAGTGTCTTTCCTTTTATTCAAAGCAAAGTTAATCATTAACGAGGCGACAGAGGAAGACTCTAGCTGTCATAATTCATCACGGACCGAGAGATTCCTAAATCTCCACCTCAGCGCTGCGACTTAGTGAATAATTCAGCAAACTGAGGAGAAAACGAAATGGATAATTTGTTGAATGTTTTGGGTTCCAGCAGCTCGGCGGCCCTGGCCCAGGTCTCTGCTCCTAATCTCAGCTGTTGTTTCCCGCTGTGATCGCTGTAATTTATGAGGGTCATTAAAGACGGAATCAGCAACATCACCGCTGGTAAAGACTCTGAACAGGGCTGCGGTGCTTCTGCGGTGCTGCTGCGGTGCTGCTGCGGTGCTGCTGGGGCCGGGTCCTTTTCTTTTTGGCTATTTTTGTTGGATTATTTGAGTTTTTTCTATGGATTCAAACATAAATGCAAATCGAAAAATTCTAAAGTGGGAAAAACATTTTATTCTTAATATTTTATATATATATAATTATGTTGTAGCTGGTAAACTTTAAATGATGCCGCTGGAAACAAAAAAGTGTGATATTAGTGATGACTTCACACCCAAAAAGTCACCGATATTTAATATTACATACCCTATATATATATATATATATATATATATATAGGGTGTGTAATATTAAATATCGGTGACTTTTTGGGTGTGAAGTCATCACTAATATCACACTTTTTTGTTTTATATATATATATATATATATATATATATATATATATATATATATATATATATATATATATATATATATATATATATATATATAACTATTTTCCAGATCCATGAGCGCCTTGAGCGCGCGCTGGTGTTTCAGATTCCCAGACCCGTTTCCAAACCCCCCCATGCTATTCTTTGACCTTGAAACGTCTCTGGCTCTCTCCTCCCGGAGCCGGAAGAGTGTTCCTGAAGTCTCGGACTCTATTGTTCTGTTCTGGGAGGTCTATTGTTGTCGCTCCGCGGCGGGTTTGGGTTTTATCTTCTGTCCATCACCCTCTCCTCTCTGGGCTTTGCTGCCATCTTTTCTTTGTTTGCGCTGCAGGATTTCCCTCTGATACCTGAAGATGTTCCCCTTTGAGCCAAATCTCTGTGGGACAGTTCAGATTATTTATGATGTTTTATTTTCTGTTTAGGCTGATAAATATTTCGTTTGCCTTTGGATCAGTGATTGTTGCTGCGGGGCGCACTCAGTTTAGATTCCTGCGGTAAAAGAATAGATGAATGGTTTCAGAGCTTTATGGATCTCCATCTCACGGTTCCCGTTTTTAGGAACATAAATTAAAAGAAATGATGAGACAATAAAAAATAAAAATCTGAGTTTTCCTTTTGTTTCAACGTCTTCTGAACTTCTGACTGCGCGCGCGGGCCTGGACGACTCCCAGGAACGGAGACGCTTATGGACCCCACCATCACACACACCCAAGACCCCCAACCAGCAAGTCACGTGGTTCGTTTAATAATTAATGCAGAGGTTGCGGAGCAGTTATGGATTCGTCAGGAATATAATAGCAAGGCACGGTGCCGCTCCAGTGTGCGCCTGACGTGGAAAATTCAACTGTCCTTAAAAAAAATCAAGCCCCCTGTAGCAGTGGGGAGGGGGGGGGGGGGGGGGGGGGGGGGGGGGGTGAGAGGAAAGAAAAGAGAGAGAGAGGGGGAGAGGGGAGAAGAGAAGACACCGGGAAACGCCAACACAGAGAGAGAGAGGAGAGAGAAAAGAGAGAAGGAGGCTGCAATAAAACAAATTTCGACGGGTGTGCGTGTTGCGGGTGGACAGCGTGAGTATAGCGGAAGGAAGGGACTACAGGGGGGGACAACTCTTCTTCCTCCTCTTCTTCAGCCTGCGCCGCCTTCATCCCACTCAGTGAATCATTCTAACGCCGGGGTAAATATGGCCCAGGATGCTCTTGTTTCGCCTGTTTTCTCGTGGTGCATGTGGCTGTCGTGTTGTTTACACATCACCCCCCCACACCCATCATCATCCTCATCATCATCATCAGTGTTCGGAGCCGCGCTCGCCGGTGGCTGTTTATGTTGTAGGAAGCGCTGCTCCATCTTTCCTCCATCAGTTCCTGCGCGCCTCTACATCTCTCTCCTTCATCCCTCTCTCTCCTCTCTCCTCTCTCCTCTCTCTCTCGTTCTCCTCTCAGCTCCTTCTCTTGATTTATAGTGAGGCAGGGTGTCAGCGTGCGGCCGCGGCTGCCATTGTGTGTGTTTGTGAGGGAGTGCTGTTGTTTATGGCGCTGGTCGCGATAAATCATGAGTTCCACCGCTGTGGGGAGACGGAGGGGAGAGATGACGGTCGATGAACCGATGATACATGCACACACGGAGGCGGAAGGAGGAGGAGAGGAAGCCGCCACCGGCTTCCGTTACCTTATTCCTTTTTTGTTTCTACTATTGTCTTGTTCTGCTCTTCTCCTTCCATCGCGCGCACGCACGCACGCGCGCGCGCGCGCACGCACACACACACACACACACACACACACACACGCACGCACGCACACACACACACACACACACACACACACACACACACACACACACTGGTTTAGGTGAAATTCCAGAAGGAAACTTCTGCCTGAGCCGGTTGGAAAACCCGGTAACTGGATCAGATCCCGTTATTTTCAGTGAAATCCACCTTTAAACCTTTATTGTGTCGTTGTCCTCGTGTTTGTTGGACATCAGAGACATCATAGGGTTCCATCGAGCTCATAGAAGCATGAACCCCAACTCTGAGCAGTTTTCCTTTTCCCGAACTTTGTCCCTACACACGCTGTCTACGGAAGCCTGCTGGAATGGAGCTGGTCTCCATTCTTCATGTCAACACGCAGAGTCTCTGCTCTAACTCACATCTCTCACCGGGAATCAGGGCATCTCTGCCTCCATGAGACAGAACCAAGAAACAGACCCGTGATCACCACGTGGTCACGCTGGAATACTTTATACTAGATGAGGTTTGAGACACTGAATGGAATCCTGTCCTCAGACATCACAGAGCTGCGTTCCATTTTTAGATCATGCATGTGTGTGTGTGTGTGTGTGTGTGTGTGGGTGGGTGTTTGAATGTGAAGTAGCTGCTGTCACGTGCTACAAAAAACAAGGGACAACATTGACCGTTTCAATGTATTTATTGCATTAAATCAAAAAGGCTCCCATACCTATAATAACAATAATAATAATAATAATAATAATAATAATAATAATAATAATAATAATAATAATAATAATAATAATAATAATAATAATAATAATAATAATAATATTAGTGTATATATATATGCTCAGTCCGCTCGGTTCGGTGCAGAAGCCGCTCTACGATCAGGTCCGTCTTTAAAGATGTATTTTTATCCATGAAAAACGCATCTTGGCGCAGTGACGACTTTTCTACAGTCATAAATTAAAACTTCAACAGAATTCTTGGTCTATAGCTGCTGCAGAAGAGCACTAGATGAGAGGCTGGATTAATTGAGGCTGTTTTGGTTTGAAACATTTTATTTTCTGTTGGAGTTTTCTGGAACACATCAAACACGTTTTTCTCCGGAGGATTCAGAACCAATATGACCGTTTCCCGCCTCAGACGCATCATTCTTTCGATGGATCAGGAGGGAAACGGTTCTAGATGAGCTTCCTGCACAAAATTAGCGACATTCTTTTACTTTGCGGGTTTTTGCATGACAGCTTTCATACATAAGGTGGAACAGCGTGTCCGTGTGAGGGAGTGAGTGTTGGAACATGTAAACAGCAGGCAGACATGCGCTTCTTCCCACTCGCTGCTCTCAACAGCAGCCATGTTGTTGCTTCATTGTTCTGTTCCCACGCAGCAAGACACGAACCCAGAAGCCACATCCGAGCTCTCCGGAGAAAGGAAACATTCCTCTGTTATAAACAATTTACAACATTTTTATCCTTCATTTCATTTCAGCAGCTTGTCTTGTTAAATTTACACAAGCCAGAAGAGTCTGACCCAACGAGTTTGTCACAGAAAATTGATATTCTAAACATTTTTACCCAAACGCAAAATAAGATGTATTTATGAAATCTGTCCCTGAAAACTCTGCCTAGAATATTTAAAATAAAACCAATGGAAAAATATTAATCATGTAAAAATAGAAAAGGAACAAAAAAAACACATTTTAAAATATAAATTTCTTATCAATGCGAGAAAACGGAGCAATTTGGGTTTTTATTTCCTGGTAATAAAAATACAAATCACAGCGCTTTTTATGTATTGGTCAATTATTATTATTATTATTATTATTATTATTATTATTATTATTATTATTATTATTATTATTATTATTATTATTATTATTATTATTATTATTATTATTGTCTTACAGCCTCGCAGGACTCCAGCCTCGCGCTCCTCGGTGGCTCCTCGTGCCGTCGGACATAAATCACCTGCAGCTGATTTATAAACTTCTCAGAAGCTGAAAGCTGGTGAAAAACGAGCAGCTGAAGCCGAACCAGGAACCCGCGAAAGCAGCTTTAAATCAGTCCACGTTGCTACCGAACCGGGTTGGAGCACGCGCTGCAGAGATCCGAGCCGGAAATGTTCCCAGAAGCGCGCGAGGGTTCCGGCTCCTTGTTTAAATTCTGGCGGACGCTAATCATTTCTCTGAGCTCCATCTTTAATTTTTTCTTCATTCCTCCACCATCCTTGTTCCAATGTCCTCTCTCTATCTGTGAGATTTCCCGTTAGTGCGCGCGCGTGCCTGTGCATGGCGGAGGGCATGTCCACACGCGTTGCGTGGGCTGACACACACGCACATGTAGAGATAGGAGCACATCCGAGCCAGGAGCCTGTTTTTAGATCATTGCTGCTGCGGAGATCGCTGGTCTGAACAGCAACAAACACGCAGAAGTAACGTTTGGATATTCCTAACGTGGTCCCAAAGTTTTCCTCCTGCTGGTTTAACTCCCGGCACCGTTCTGGCAATTCCCTTAAAATATTTTTGCGTTGATTAAAGTGTTGTTTTCATCATAAACCTTCCTGTCAAAATAAACTTTAATAATCAGACCTCAGATCTGATAAGGTGCAGAATCTGTTTGGGTTTTTTTGTTTGGAACGCAGCAGAGCTCTGCTCCCGTCTTCCTCTCCTCTGATCGCGCTCAGTTTGACTCCATGTAATGATCTACATCTGGCTCCGACCGCCAGGCAGGTTCCTGCGGACCTCGCTAACCCTGCTGGCGCACCTCCATCACCTCCCCAGAACCCCCTCCCCTCTCCATAACCCCCGGAACCCCGCGGCCTTGTTCAGCTGCCGGTCCAGAGCTCGGTTCAGGAACAGTTCACGCTGTCAGTCCGCCAGTAGCGCAACAGCGAGGACGGGACAAGCTACGAGGTAAAACGTGCAGCCAACCTAGAACTGCGTAAATGCGCACGAGGCAGCCATGTTTTAGAAAGATGTTGATTCCTAAAACGGTCAGAAACTCTCGGAGCGGAACAAAAGAACGGTGAGTGTTTGGATCATCATGGACAGGAAGGAGAGATCAAAGGGCAGAGCGGGATGGCGCTTCTCCCCTCTGGTAGCAGAGGGAGAGGACTTTTCCCAACAGCAGAGACAAAAGATCAGGGAATATGATCTGCCCATGGTCCGGGAAGGCTCTGCTCTCTGCACACTCCCTGGTGGTGTCGGTTAGTTAACGAGTCCGCGCTCTGGCAGACGTGCAGATAAAACAACGTACGAGCCCGGCCGTGGTTCTGACTCGTTTTGCAGCAGAGGGCGGACGGGTGGGGGTCCGTGTGGTTGCGTGTGTTTGTTTTAAGTTAAAGTAGCCCAGAGAATTTCAGACGGGCTGTCAGCGAGCGTGCGGCAAGAGGGCAGCGGGCCTCTGAAGATGTGCGTATTTTCTAACTGCATGCATCATGATGCGCAACAGAAGCGTTAAAATAGCTGCGCCAGCGCCACAGTGGCGGCTACAGGGCCGGGTTTGCATACATGTTTAATAATAATAGTGCAAATGCACATTTGACAGTCAACATCTTGGACGACCGCGCGTAATTACGCACCGACAAAAGTGGCAAATATATTCCAGAAAAGGAAGCGATCATCGACCCGTGGTGTCGGTTTGTGTCCAGGGCAGACAGCGTCCAGCGGCCGGAGAGTCAGTCAGACCCACGGAGACCAGGTAAGGTGCTCGCGAGGAGTCCCCGTCCCGCTGGACATGTCAGTCATTGTGTGTGTGTGTGTGTGTGTGTGTGTGTGTGTGTGTGTGTGTGTGTGTGTGTGTGTGTGTGTGTGTGTGTGTGTGTGTGTGTGTGTGTGACAGAGAGAGAGAGAGAGAGAGAGAGAGAGAGAGAGAGAGAGAGAGAGAGAGAGAGAGAGAGAGAGAGAGAGCCTGAATAGACACCTGATGACAAGATGCATGCTGGTCCGGTTGTGATTTATGGAAGTGTGAAAAGAATAGTCACCCCCCCAACGCACACACACACACACACACACACACACACACACACACACACACACACACACACACACACACACACAACAAATGCTCCACAAAGCACCAGCTGGACTTTCTTAACTAAAACACTGAAGTTAGTTGCAGCTTGTCCCGGGACTTTAGCTGAAAGAATGAAGCATTTGATTTCATTAGACTGCAGCGTAGCAGATCCCATCATGTCACAGATGAACTCGGACTATGTTGGTGAAGCCGAGTTCGTTTGGGTGTTTGGGTTTGACCCATCGGGCTGGCTCAGAATTTCTACCCAAAAGTGATTGACATCTAAATTTAAAGCAAAACCTGTGTTAAAAAAGAACATCCCATAATTTGCGTCAATAATCCAATAACTTTTTTAAAGAACTCATCATTTATCTAAAAGTAAAATAAGAGTCATATGTTCTCACTAATAATCTAAATGGATGAAAATTAATAAAAGGTCTAAAGTATTAAATGAATTTCATTATTGCTAAAGTTTTCATATCAAAGCTCTTCATTAAAGAACAGAACTAAAACAAAACCATGATGTCATAACTCCACGTTACCTACCTAGCCCATGTCAGACATAACCTCTTCATCCTCTTGATCCCATCATCTGACTGAATTTTCTATGCCTGGCTTCCTGTTTTTTGTTGATAGTGGCAATGTTACAGCGCCCCCTACAGGCTCGGAATAGTTACGATATTTGTTAAATTCAGAGTGTGAACGTATCATCTGCATCTAGCGTTCGCAGCACACCAAGTGGAGAGCTTCTGGTTGGACTGGTAGAAAATCTTTACTGTAGGCGAAACTGATGACAGCACTAGGCCTAGCTGTTAGCTCCTCAGTCTGAAAACAAATCCCGGTTTATTCTGTTCGTTAAAACGTCCGGATCATTTTTAGAGCTCCCCCTGGGTGTGTCATTTGAGGGCTTCCGGGGCAGCCCATCACCCTTTTGGGGGAGCTGAGCTCCCCCTAGCTCCCCAGTAATTCGAGCCTATAAACATGGTTGACTGCTCTTGTCCGTATATGGTGCACAATAAGGAACCAGCTCATTGGATTTACTTTAACTTCCTGTTTGTGAATAAAACCAGATGATCTCATGAAGGGAAACGTCAGACCGCATCTTCAGACATTTTCACTCCTGATTTTGATTCAACAAAGAATTCCAACAGTCTTCTGAAAATCCAGTGCAGTTGATGTTTTTAACTCCCCACATAACTACACTATAATGATGACCTTTAACCCTAACTCTTTCAAAAATCACATGCAACATAAAGTCTCTATTATTATTATTATTATTATTATTATTATTATTATTATTTTTATTATTATTATAACAGAATCTTTGTCATCCCACAGGTTGGCTGATCTATCACCTTGCGTGACCTTGGTGGTTTTAGGCTTCATAGACTTAAAAACCCACAGCTACTCCAGCAAATCTGTGACTTAATTGATTTTTTATACATCACTGACAAACGACGAGCTAAACACAATCAGAGTAAGATAGTGGAGGTATGGAAACCCAACACTGCCACAGGGTGATGGCTGACAGGTCTGGCAGAGAGCCCTTTTGCTGCTGGGCCAATTGGCCTGATTGTGTTACAGTGGCTGGCTTCTTCACTCTGCATGTTTCATGAGAGGAGCTCGTTGTTCCAACATGAATCAGGTCTGATGTGGAGCTTGCTGCAGGTGGTTCAACACAGCAACGTGAGCTTGTTGAGGGAAGTCCAGATTTGAGGCTTTAGCTTCATCATGGATCAGCTGAAACTTCAAAGATGGAAGTTCTCACTTTTAATGAACATTTGAAACAAGCAAAAAAGAATAAAAGTCATCAAACAACAATGATCAAAATGCATATCTTCACCTTTTGATGCAGAGGAGCAGGATCTACTCCGAGCCCCTCCCGGATGACCAAGCTTCTCACCCTATCTCTAAGGGAGAGCCCAGACACCCTGTGGAGAAAACTCATTTCGGCCGCTTGTATGCGTGATCTCATTCTTTCAGTCACTACCCAAAGCTCGTGACCATAGGTGAGGGTAGGAACGTAGATCGACCGGTAAACCGAGAGCTTCGTCTTCTGACTCAGCTCTCTCTTCACCACGACAGACCGGTACAACGCCCGCATCACTGCAGACGCAGCACCAATCCGCCTATCAAGCTCCCGATCCATCTTTCCCTCACTCGTGAACAAGACCCTGCGATACTTAAATTCCTCCACTTGGGGCAGGACCTCGTCCCTGACCTGGAGAAGACATTCTACCCTTTTCCGACTCAAGGCCATGGTCTCGGATTTAGTGGAGCTGATTCTCATCCCAGCTGCTTCACACTCGGCTGTGAACTGCTCCAGCGAAAGCTGGAGATCACGTTCTGATGAAGCCAACAGGACCACATCATCTGCAAAAAGCAGAGACCTGATCCTTAGGCCACCAAAACGGATCCCCTCAACACCTTGGCTGCACCTAGAAATCCTGTCCATAAAAGTGATGAACAGAATCGGTCTGTGTCGAACAAGTCGGACTAGTATCTAACTAGCATTTCTTTCTTTCTTTCTTTCTTTCTTTCTTTCTTTCTTTCTTTCTTTCTTTCTTTCTTTCTTTCTTTCTTTCTTTCTTTCTTTCTTTCTTTCTTTCTTTCTTTCTTTCTTTCTTTCTTTCTTTCTTTCTTTCTTTCTGATTTTTTTAGGCCATTCTGCAAATCTCCATTCACCTGTGTCTTTATGAACCACTTGTTCACATATTTACCCACTAAATTTAATCCACTTCTCCTATTTAAATGAATAGGAACTAATGTCAGTTTATAGATGCATTAACACACACACACACACACACACACACACACACACACACACAGATTGGCTGAGTTTGACCCTTTTTTGTGGCCCAGAAGCAGAAAGGCCAGTTTGACCCTGTGTGACCCCGCCACCCCTCATCCTTTTCATCCCCCTTTAGACCTGATGATGTCAGGCCTTCCTTTTGAGTTTGCTGTTAAAGATTAGCATCTCTGATAAAGATTAACTTTCTGCCAAGTGAAAGAGCTGAGGGCAGGAGTTCGGGTTTTTACCTGAGGCTACAGGACAGTAGCAGCAGGCTGCTGATGAGAGATCAGCATAAACAAACAATAATAGATTATATTAAAGAAAAAATCTATCTTTCTGTATTTAGGTCAAGAAAACTAAACAGTTAACAATAAACATTGAGGGTGTATTATATGTGTGTGTGTGTGTGTGTGTGTGTGTGTGTGTGTGTGTGTGTGTGTGTGTGTGTGTGTGTGTGTGTGTGTGTGTGTGTGTGTGTGTGTGTGTGTAAATTCCCATCTCACCCTCCGTGGGAGGTCTCAACCTTCCAAGCTCGGGTCCTCTACCAGAGGCCTGGGAGCTTGAGGGTTCTTCAGTATCTTAGCTGTTCCTAGAACTGCACTTTTCTGGACTGAGATGTCTGATATTTTTCCTGGGATCTGCTTTAGCCACTCCTCCAGTTTGGGGGTCACTGCCCCGAGTGCCCCGATGAGCACGGGCACCACCGATGTCTTCACTCTGCAGGTTTTCTCAAGTTCTTCTTTGAGGTCCTGGTACTTCTCTAGTTTCTTGTGTTCCTTTTTCCTGATGTTGCATCACTGGGTATTGCCACATCAACCACAACGGCTGTCCTCTGTTGTTTGCCCACCACCACAATGTCCAGTTGGGTCACCATCACCATTTTGTTGATCTGGATCTGAAAGTCCCACAGGATCTTGGTTCACTCGTTCTCTACCATCTTAGGGGGTGTTTCCCACTTTGACCTTGGGGCTTCCAGTCCATACTCTGCACAGATGTTCCTGTACACTGTGCCAGCCACTTGGTTGTGGCGTTCCATGTATGCTTTCCCTGCCAGCATCTTACACCCTGCAGTTATGTGGTGGATTGTCTCAGGGGCCTCTCTGCATAGCCCACACCTTGGGTCTTGTCTGGTTTGGTAGATCCTGGCCTCTGTTGCTCTGGTGTTCAGGGCCTGTTCCTGTGCAGCCATGATGAGTGCCTCTGTGCTGTCCTTCAGACCTGCTCTTTCTAGCCATTGGTAGGATTTCTTGATATCAGCTACTTCAGTTATCTGTTGGTGGTACAACCCATGTAGGGGTTTGTCCTCCTATGATGGTATTTCCAGCACCTCTTCTGTTCGCCATTGTCTGAGGCATTCACTGAGCACGTCATCTGTTGTGGCCTTATCCTTGATGTACTTATGGATCTTGGATGCTTCATCCTGGACAGTGGCTCTCACACTCACTAGTCCACAGCCTCCTTCCTTACGGCTAGTGTACAGTCTCAGGGTGCTGGACTTGGGGTGAAACCCTCCATGCATGGTTAGGAGCTTCCATGTCTTAACATCTGTGGTCTGTAGTTCTTCCTTTGGCCAGTTTATTATTCCTGCAGGATATCTGATTACTGGCAGGGCATAGCTGTTTATTGCCTTGATCTTGTTCTTGCCGCTGAGCTGACTTCTTAGGACTTACCTTACTTGTTGTAGGTATTATATGTGCGTGTGTGTGTGTGTGGCTAGAGGATCTGGATGACTCCTATTGATTTAGCGTCTGATATGTTGACGGGTTGCGAGTCTCCCTGCTGGTCTTCATCATTTTCTACCAGCAGGAACTGACTGTTATGAGACATACTGTTATTATGAGATGTACAAGGCTCTTTTGTAGAATTAATTGACTCTATTTAGAAGAAGATGCCCTTTAAATAATAATAATAAATATGATGTAAATGTGAGAAATGTTTTTTCTCATTATGGTTGATTTGTATGGGGTTAAAATGGGCTCAGCTCCATGTAAACTCGAAAAAATAAATTGTAAATTAAAATAAAAATTGTAAACTCGAAAAAATAAATTGTAAATTAAAATAAAAATTGTAAACTCGAAAAAATAAATTGTAAATTAAAATAAAAATTGTAAACTCGAAAAAATAAATTGTAAATTAAAATAAAAATTGNTTGCTCTATTCTAAATCGGCAGCCAGTGCCCTGACCTTGCTGTCAACAAAGTGTTTTTTTTTTTTATCGGAAAGAACGCAGGGAATCCCCTGGAATCCCCTCAAGAGCTGAGCACGTAGTGTGACCAAATATGGTTAAGGGCGTTTTTGTATGTAAATGACGGTGAACTACACACAGGTGGGATTTATCAACAGACAATTGCGGAGGAACATGCGTACGAGAGGCCACAGCATGTTTCATAAACCAGGATTTTGACTGTTCTACACACATTCTCAATTTAATTCGTAGGAGGGAATATAGAAGTTTCTACTAACGTTTGATAAATGAGGGCCCTAGATTTGAGACATAGTCAGAAATTTGATATAACTTAGATTTACTGTGTGCCAACACAAATGCTTCATGCTCAGTAGGCTATCTTCCATATCACAGACATCTCTGAGAATACATTCAACTTCAAATTAGCTTAATAAAAAATGGAGGTGATCTGCCAGATACTCTGTTGTAATTTCGAATTTAGCTAAGGCTAACCTGGTTAGCCTCTAACAAGAGGCATTCGCTGCTCAATCACACTCAATAAGTTGAACAAAAACAAAACTTTTAACTGCATAAACGGCACATGAACACAAAATTAACTTACTGCAGATGAACGGCGGTCCGCCATCGCGCCATACACCACAGGTAAGCTACGCCGCTCCGCTCAAAAAACAACAGAAGCGCGGCTGCACTACACGGGCGGAAATGACGTCTAACTCAAGCGCTTTCACCCAGATGTCAATCATTTTCCGGATAGCAAATGAGCACTAAGCCCGACCCCGCATGTAAAATTAGGCTCAGCTTCGTAAACGAAAAGAAAGTATTGGAAACGTAAACTCAGGCTGAGAGCAGAGGAGGAAGAGAAACGTAAACTCGGCCACATTTTTTGTTTCATTTAGTTTCCCTTACTGAAAATTGTTTTTTTGTTTTTTGGTTGCAGTTTTAGTTTCAAAGTCATATTTATTTTTTTTTTACTGTTTTTATTTACAATTTATTTTTTCAAGTTTCAATTTTTTTTTGTTGGAATTTACAATTTATTTTTTCAAGTTTTCAATTTTTATTTGAATTTACAATTAATTTTTTCGAGTTTTCAATTTTTATTTTAATTTACAATTTATTTTTTCGAGTTTTCAATTTTTATTTTAATTTACAATTTATTTTTTCGAGTTTACATGGAGCTGAGCCCATTTTAACCCCATAGATTTGGGTTGAAACAAACTTAATTGTCTCAGATTTTGACAACATTGTGTTTTGTGTCTCATGGAATAAAGAAATGATCAGGTGTTTAGGCGCAGCTGCTCAGGAGTGTCAAATGTTTTTTTAAGTTGAGTTTTTATTTTAGAAGAGGTAACCTGTGCTGCACAGTGGCCCATACCTTGCAGCATGAAGGTCCAGGGTTTGAATCTCAGCCTGTGATCTTTCTGCATGGAGTTAGCATGTTCTCCTGTACATGTGTGGGTTCCCACAGTCCAAAAATATGAATGTCAGGGTGTGTGTGTGTGTGTGTGTGTGTGTGTGTGTGTGTGTGTGTGTGTGTGTGTGTGTGTGTGTGTGTGTGTGTGTGTGTGTGTGTGTGTGTGTGTGTGTCTCTGCTGGCAACCCGCCTGTTTGCCCGAAGGCTGCTGGAGCCTGTGACTGTGCATGATGAGCGGTTATAAACTGGATGGATGTCTGGTGACTTTATCATACTTTAAAATTAAATATTAATTTGTCACTGATCATCTATTTCCAGAGTGTTTATTAGAATCAGCTCATAAAGTTTTAAATGAAAGGAACTTTGTGGTCGTGTAAGACCTCTGAGCCCCCAGGTGGCGCTATACCAATTTTTGGTTTTAGGATTACATAAATCAGAAACTATTGTTACTGCACACATGCAGCAACCACACAGGTATCCTAAAAGCTCAGAGAGAGGAACCATATTTAACCTTTTGTGCACTCTTTGCAACGTTTCCATGGCAACGTGTGTAAAGCACACAATAGGTTGTGAGATATAGCAACAAGAGCTCCAAGATTATATAAAAAATCCGATCTACTTCCTGAACAAAGACAAGAATATGTGATAGCTGAAGTTGGATTTAAATATGAAAACAACGGAGTTTCCATTTGCTGTTGGGTCAGGAGAGGAATTCCTTCTGTGGGTCAAAGGTCATGTTTCCCATAAGCACGGCATCATATGTCACTGCTTTACCCAGATTCTTGTGAAGCTGAACGTTTGTGAGGAAGTCAAACTCTGATTCTGAATCAGGAGGATCACATTAAAATCATTCATTTATCAGAAACATCAGATGGACATGAGATGAAACCAGATGTTAAAACAACTGAAGAGAGTTTGTCATTCAACCACACCAGGTTTTAATAATAATAATAATAATAATAATAATAATAATAATAATAATAATAATAATAATAATAATAATAATAATTGGGGTTGGTTTTGTTTTTCTGCAGGTCAGTAAAACAGAAAAAGTGCTTTTTTAAATTATCATTATCACCTAATTTACCTCAAATGTGAAATAAAAATCACATTTAACTTAATATACCAAGGATTCCTTTTTTTCTTTAATTACTTCCAACTGATCTAGAAGTGTTTTTGGTTCCGGTTCTGAAAGCCTTCATGTGTGGGGGGGCATGGGGGAGGCCTCTCTTTGTCCCGGCCTGCAGGCTGACTCAGCTCGTCATTATTTTCTGTCCAACTTGATACCAGTTCACTCCTGTTCGGCTCCCGGTGAGGGTCTGGGAGGAGGCAGAACCGGCGGTACCACCGTGATGGGAGTGGACCGGAGCCAGAGCTGTGCGTGAGTGAAACAGAGCTGGTCTTATGGTGTCAGGCGCCCCGGTTCGTTTGGGTTTGATGTATGTCTGAGAGAGCGCGCGCGCACAAACACACGCGCGCGCGCGCTCTGATGTGAACATCAACATGTTTATGGAGATTTTGCTATGAATTTACCTTTTAGAGTCTCTTTCTTTGTTTTATTTAGTTTAGTCTTGTCTTGTTTAGTTTAGCTTTGTTTTGTTTTGTTTTGTTTTATTCAGTTTAGTTTTATTTAGTTTAATTTTGTTTTGTTTGGATCGATTTCTCTTGATTTCAGATGGGTGGTTTCACACAGATAAGATATTTATTTAGTCTTACCGGCGCTGGGATTTTATCTAACGCGTTTCTAAATGTTTTTTAATATTGAAATTATTTTTTCTAACCTGTTTAGTTTAGAGTGAATTTATTTACGCTCCACTAACTCCCACCGAGGAGGCCGTGTGCTCTGAGTGCTTTTATTTATTCACGTTAAAAGATAAAGGTTGAAAATAAAAGAGAGAAATCTTCTCCGAGGCCTGACCCGAGAGAGGAGGAAACATGGCGAATATAATCGGATGTGTAACATGATTACTGAATCAATAAGATCTCAGATCACTCCCACAGCCTTCATCCTTCTCCCTGGTGCGCCGTGCTTTATTCCGGGAATGATTTAAGGTCAGTGAGACCTGCAGCAGGTCTTCGATCCAAGCGCTCCATTAGACCAGGAGCTCGGTGCTCCAGCCTGCTTTTATCACACTTTCATTCTATTTTTATTCCTCTTCTAAATCTCTTTTTTTGTCTCCTGTTCTCGATGATCCGATATTTTTGGAGATCTCTTAAATCCGCGTCATTTCTTTTAAATACCTGCGGAGGAAAAGTTCGGGTGAGTTCTGCTGCTCTGCGTTATTCCTGCTGCAGACCTGGAGTCTGTGCTATGGGGTTAAAATGGGCTCAGCTCCATGTAAACTCGAAAAAATAAATTGTAAATTAAAATAAAAATTGAAAACTCGAAAAAATAAATTGTAAATTAAAATAAAAATTGAAAACTCGAAAAAATTAATTGTAAATTCAAATAAAAATTGAAAACTTGAAAAAATAAATTGTAAATTCCAACAAAAAAAAATTGAAACTTGAAAAAATAAATTGTAAATAAAAACAGTAAATAAAAAAAATAAATATGACTTTGTAACTAAAACTGGAACCAAAAAACAAAAAAACAATTTTCAGTAAGGGAAACTAAATGAAACAAAAAATGTGGCCGAGTTTACGTTTCTCTTCCTCCTCTGCTCTCAGCCTGAGTTTACGTTTCCAATACTTTCTTTTCGTTTACGAAGCTGAGCCTAATTTTACATGCGGGGGCGGGCTTAGTGCTCATTTGCTATCCGGAAAATGATTGACATCTGGGTGAAAGCGCTTGAGTTAGACGTCATTTCNTTACTGTGTGCCAACACAAATGCTTCATGCTCAGTAGGCTATCTTCCATATCACAGACATCTCTGAGAATACATTCAACTTCAAATTAGCTTAATAAAAAATGGAGGTGATCTGCCAGATACTCTGTTGTAATTTCGAATTTAGCTAAGGCTAACCTGGTTAGCCTCTAACAAGAGGCATTCGCTGCTCAATCACACTCAATAAGTTGAACAAAAACAAAACTTTTAACTGCATAAACGGCACATGAACACAAAATTAACTTACTGCAGATGAACGGCGGTCCGCCATCGCGCCATACACCACAGGTAAGCTACGCCGCTCCGCTCAAAAAACAACAGAAGCGCGGCTGCACTACACGGGCGGAAATGACGTCTAACTCAAGCGCTTTCACCCAGATGTCAATCATTTTCCGGATAGCAAATGAGCACTAAGCCCGACCCCGCATGTAAAATTAGGCTCAGCTTCGTAAACGAAAAGAAAGTATTGGAAACGTAAACTCAGGCTGAGAGCAGAGGAGGAAGAGAAACGTAAACTCGGCCACATTTTTTGTTTCATTTAGTTTCCCTTACTGAAAATTGTTTTTTTGTTTTTTGGTTGCAGTTTTAGTTTCAAAGTCATATTTATTTTTTTTTTACTGTTTTTATTTACAATTTATTTTTTCAAGTTTCAATTTTTTTTTGTTGGAATTTACAATTTATTTTTTCAAGTTTTCGATTTTTATCTGAATTTACAATTTATTTTTTCGAGTTTTCAATTTTTATTTTAATTTACAATTTATTTTTTCGAGTTTTCAATTTTTATTTTAATTTACAATTTATTTTTTCGAGTTTACAATTTTTATTTTAATTTACAATTTATTTTTTCGAGTTTACAATTTTTATTTTAATTTACAATTTATTTTTTCGAGTTTACATGGAGCTGAGCCCATTTTAACCCCATACTGTGCGTCCTCATCAGGCCTCAGAGGAGGTCAGGAACCAAGAATAGAAACACAGAACGCTGTTTGAAGTAAACTGTTTACTTATTTCTGTAAACTTTACTTTGTCCAGTAAATAAATTATTATTATTATTATTATTATTATTATTATTATTATTATTATTATTATTATTATTATTATTATTATTATTATTTTCATTATTATTATTATTATTATTATTATTATTATTATTATTATTATTATTATTATTATTATTATTATTATTATTATCATTATTATTATTATTATTATTATTATTATTATTATCATTATTATCATTATTATTATTATTATTATTATTATTATTATTATTATTATTATTATTGACTGATGCTAGGTGAACGTGAATGGTCAGAGGTTACTGATCTCATGTAAGCGTGAATGAATGATGTCACCTATGTAACATGTAGACACGCGCTAACAGGAAGGGGCGCGCGGTGAGGTCATCATGTGATGGACGGTTATTAAAAAAGCCGTCATAACTGCAGTCGTGACATCATAATGCTGACAAAGACAGGAAGTGGTTCAGAGAGCGTGACCCTCTGAGTATTTAGGTGGTTTTTCTTTAAAATAAATAAAAGTATTAAAGTGAGCCTCCAGCAGCAGTCCGCGCTGACAGCACGGTAACAGGGCGCGAGACAAGATCGTTACAAGCTGGAATCAGGGGAAATTCCTCGGGATCATTCCCAGTGACCTACATGTCTGAAATCCCACTGGGAAGGGCACCGGGAATGTGGTTTTCCATAGATCTACATGGCTCTGGGTAACAGTAGTGAAAACCAATATCCGGGACTCGATCCGAAACACAACTCGTCGACATGCGTCTGCCATCCAAAGAAAATAAAGAATCCCTGTCATCCGTACCGAGCAGCGGCATGTTGTTACAGGTCTGTAATCCAGCGCCTCCTCCCCTCACCTCCTTCTGAGAGGAGAAAACTCTCACCCAGAACAAAAAAATGAGAAGAAAAGAGAAAAGAAGCTGATTAGTAGTTTGGTTAATGAGTGACGAGGCTTTTCAGCAGCTGGAGCAGATCCGCGCGGAGGCTGTTTCAGAGAAAAGCTGCAGACGGACACATTTCAGGCGCCCACCTTCCGCCTCCTCCACCCAGATCCTCCTCAGCAGTCCGCAGCCGCTGCTATCTGCTTTAGAAGTGTTTACACACACACACACACACACACACACGCACGCACGCACGCACGCACGCACACACACACACACACACACACACACACACACACAGACACACACACACACACACGGTGCGAAGGAACTCATAAATCTTACGTAGCTATAAACGACACTAGAAGCGTCCTGAATAACAAAAATAGAGAGAAGTGGGGGAGGAGGGGGAGGCCATGTTTTCACTTCTATTTCTGACGTCACTGCTGCTGTTCTACTTTTGTTTTTGCTTTTTCACTTCTTTATTTAAAGTTTGGTCATGTTTGTTTTCTATCTATCTGTCTATCTATCTATCTATCTATCTATCTATCTATCTATCATCTATCTATCTATCATCTATCTATCTATCTATCATCTATCTATCTATCATCTATCTATCTATCTATCATCTATCTATCATCTATCTATCTATCATCTATCTATCTATCTATCATCTATCTATCTATCTATCTATCTATCATCTATCTATCTATCTTTCTATCTATCTATCTATCTTTCTATCTATCTATCTATCTATCTATCTATCTATCTATCTATCTATCTATCTATCTATCTATCTATCTATCTATCATCTATCTATCTTTCTATCTATCTATCTATCTATCTATCTATCTATATCTATCTATCATCTATCTATCATCTATCTATCTATCATCTATCTATCTATCTATATCTATCTATCATCTATCTATCTTTCTATCTATCTATCTATCTATATCTATCTATCATCTATCTATCTTTCTATCTATCTATCTATCTATCTATCTATATCTATCTATCATCTATCTATCTATCTTTCTTTCTATCTATCTATCTATCATCTATCTATCTATCATCTATCTATCTATCTATCTATCTATCTATCTATCTATCTATCATCTATCTATCTTTCTATCTATCTATCTATATCTATCTATCTATCTATCTATCTATCTATCTATCTATCTATCTATCTATCTATCTATCTATCTATCTATCTATCTATCTATCTATCTATCATGCATTCATTAATAAACAGACTGGTGTAAATAAGTGAGTGAATTAGATAATGAATAAATATTCTGAGGCTGACGTGTTTTGGTTGAAGCGGAAACAGAAAGTCTGTGAGTTGGGAGCAGATTATTGCTCCAATACTTCCATCCTCAGATTAGCATAATCCTTGAATGACGCTGATCTTTGATGAGAAAGTCGTCGCGTCTTCTCGCGGAGCCTCGTTATTTGGGCTGGAACAGGCGCGTGAGCCTTGTTGACATCCGCGCGTGTTGTTCCAACAATGCATCGTCAACAAGCAGCTCCAGCAGCGGGCTCGGCTGGTTCTGCTGGTCCTGGCCGCCGTCACTAGGTTCTGCTGCAGAGGAACCGAGCTGAACCACACGGGAGAGTCCATCCGAACCAGAGCCGGAGCGGACCATCCCTGGAGATGGGCTAAGGTTTGGAGGGGCCCTGTTCCTCAGAGGTTCTGCTGCTCTGGAGGCTGAGACCAGAGCCGTTTGAGGCCATTGTTATCAGCTGGGAGCGGTGCAGGCAGCGCTGGTGCCGAGGCGGAGAGTGGCGGTGGAGGGGGGTAAGGGGGCGGGGGGCGCGAGCAGCAGCATCCCGGTAAGCTCGTTCAGCTCGTGCGCTAAGCTAGCCTGCCTGGATTCTACACGCCGAGCTGCTCTCTGGAGCCCCGGTCCCGCTGCGCTCCCACCTTCCAGCCGTTCATGCTACTCGGTGTCCGGCTGGCGCAGCCCGGTGTGCCGCTGCCGCTGCTGCAGGTCCAGGAGGGGTTTAGCTCGGTTCCAGACAGCACCGGAGAAGCGGCGGCTCTGCGCAGAGCAGTGGGAACGGAGACACAGTTTATTTCATTATTTATCACCGGTATTGATCAGCTCGTGAACCTGGGAGGACTTATGATGCGCCGCTGCTGGGTCCGGGCCGGACTGCACCGGGATCACCGGTTCTAAGGAAGGTAAGGAGCTGAGTGGCGGGCAGACACACCGGCCCGTTATTAAGGAAAGAGAACCGTAGTGTTTACTCGGTGGTGTGTGTGTGTGTGTGTGTGTGTGTGTGTGTGTGTGTGTGTGTGTGTGTGTGTGTGTGTGTGTGTGTGCGCGCGCGCGCGTGCTAGAGAGAGAGTGTGTGTGTGTGTTCGTGTGTGTGTGAGCGCGCGGCGGGCTCGGTGATTTATGGGCCCTGCGACTCCGATCCTGGTTCAAGAAGAGTTCAGCTGCTGGAGCTCTCCTCTCTCTGTCCATCTCTGTCATCTTCTCTTTTCTCTCCCTCTCTTATTTATTTACAAAGCAATGGCGGCCCGTGTTTCTAGAACGGAGGCGCCTCCGTCCTGCTTTGTCCCGCGCGTCTGGCTCAGTTTTTATTTGAATTTTCGTTCTGACTGCAGCTTCGCTGCTTGCTGTGGGTCATTCCTGGTGTTTGGCTCTGGTTTGGGGCTGAAGCCATGGCTCAGGGTTAGAGCTGCTCCTGGGTTCTGACTCGCCCTCCTCCTCTGTCCTAATGGGCTCAACAAAAAGCTCCGTGGATTGTCCAACTTAATGGATTCTCTGTCTCTCTGCCTGCCTGGCTTTTCCCGGCAGGCGCCATTTGTAATTTTATATCCCGGGAAAAAGCTGAGACACTGGACACTCGGGCCGACCTCTTCCTCTGCTCTGGTTTCTCTGCCTGGAAGAGTGGATTATGCACGCAGGCGCGTGCTGGAGCTGCTGATTGTATTAAGCTGTAGCCCTACATGCCAAGGGCAGGGACATTACGTGTCGCGTTTAATGGTGAAATAGCGTTATGATTTAATAACATATTCCTCCCACACTCTCCGGCCTCCCCTCCTCTCCCTCTCCTTATTCCTCAGAGTAAATAATTAGGATTCCAGCTTGTCTGGCGCAAAGATAAATGGCTGACATGTGTGACGCGCAGAAGCGTCTGGAGGTTGAGAGGGAGGGAAAATATGATGGAAGTCATTTAAAAAGGAAATACGTGAAGAGGATTTATGGAGGATTGTTGCAGGAAGCTTCAGCTGATCCATGTTGGATCTGTGGGAAAATGTGGCCTCGTGCTGCGTTGGAGAGCATTCATTCATTCATTCATTCATTCATTCATTCATTCATTCATTCATTCATTCATTAAAAGAAAAATGGGGTTTTCGCGGAAGGCTTTTTAGTTTTATTCAGGCGTTGTTGTTATTTTTTCTTTTATGTAGACGCGGGAATTTATTTATTTATTTATTATTTTAATTATCTGGTCTTAGGCTGCAAACCCCAACAGTTTCTTTATTTTTTTTCTTCGTAACGAATTTCACAAACAAATGAAAAACGAGCTTTTTAGTTTTCATAAATAGAAAATCTATCTATCTATCTATCTATCTATCTATCTATCTATCTATCTATCTATCTATCTATCTATCTATCTATCTATCTATCTATCTATCTATCTATCTATCTATCTATCTATCTATCTATCTATCTATCTATCTATCTATCTATCTATCTATCTATCTATCTATCATTATTTTTAATATGGAAATAATCAGAATAAATGCATCATGTAAATACGATTTAAATAACTGATCATTTGATGACACATTTTGGTCTATGAGGTTCCTTAGAAAAAACACCGTGGGACAAAATTATATCGCTGTGAAAGTGTGTTCAACCTGGAACGGTATTCAAATTTTAATTCGAGAGTCCCCCACCTTCACTGCTGTTAAAAAAGACCTTAAAAATGTTTAAAAGCCATGTGACCATTTGTAGACCTTACTGGGGAATCGGATGAAATTACAGGGCTGGATAGAGATAGTGTTTATGTTTAATGTTCTTTTTATTGCTGTGGTTGAAAATGTTTGTAGTCTTAAATGTGCAGAAAGAAAGCAGCTATGGCTAATGCTGGCGCATTTACACAAAGTAATTACTGAGTGTTCATTAATGTCTCCAAAGAAACTAATAAACAAACATCCAAATTATAATCGATTATTATTATTATTATTATTATTATTATTATTATTATTATTATTATTATTATTATTATTATTATTATTATTATTATTATATAATGTTTTTTTTCTCTGTTTTGAACTCTTCTGTCTAATAATAACAGCTGTAGTGCACATTCAGTCTGACCCGTTAACCGGGATAACACCGGCTGCTTGTTGGTTAGATTCCCGGTAAGAGCTCCGCGCGCGCACACACACCACGGAGGGAGGCTTTATTTACAGCCTCTGTTACACAACATCATGTCTGCCTGACGACCTGCAGGCTTCATCGGCCTCACTGGAAACTAGAAAAAAGACGTTAAAAGAGTAAAAAAAACCGTGTTTAACATGATAGAAATGAGTTTTATTATTACATTTATTTATTTATTATTACAGCTGATCCATTCTGAGTTTGTTTTGGTTTTTTGGATTTAAATAATGAAAGCTAAAATGAATCATTTCGTTTTAAAAAGTTGAATTCTTGTCCTAAACAATGATGATAATAATAATAATAATTCTATTTAATGTTGTAAATGTTTAACTGTGCGTGTGTGTGTGTGTGTGTGTGTGTGTGTGTGTGTGTGTGTGTGTGTGTGTGTGTGTGTGTGTGTGTGTGTGTGTGTGTGTGTGTGTGTGTGTGTGTGTGGGTACACACTTTGCCCTCCTCGTGCCCCTCCACCAGAGCATCTGCTGGCTGTGAGCTGGGCTCAGAGGGGATGGGGGAGGGTCAGGTGATGAGGAGAGAAAAGCAGTGGTTTCTATTCATGTCATGGCGCCTTTCATTGGAGGAAGATGGATTTAACTCTGTCATTTCTTCATTCTGTCTCTCCTAACCTTTCAGGTCAGATTGCTGGGGACCGTTGGAGAGACACCGTCACGTGACCCTTGGTACCAAATGGTCTTCCGTCAGTGGTTTTCTGTAAGGACCGGAGCAAAAGAAGACGCCACCGCCTCTCTCAGAAATGCAGAAGACAACATACTACGACAACTCTCCAACACTCTTTGGTGGCTACTCTTCCTACCAGGTGCAAGGAGCAGGAGCAGCCGCTGCCAATGGCTTTGGGGGCTACGATGCCCCAGTCCCAGTGTCCCACCACCAGCCTGCCTTCCAGTCAGCGACCCATCTGGATGTGGATTCGTACCAGCGCTCTGCCTGCTCTCTACAGTCTCTGGGCAGTAACGGTGGGCACCAGCAGCAGCAGCAGCAGCTAGCCAAGACCAAGGAGCTGAATGGCAGCTGCATGAGGCCCAGTCTGCCTGCTGAGCACCACCCTGCCTCCCAGGTGTCCCCCCCATTGCCCCCAAATCCCAGCAACGGTAATGCTGCAGCTCAGCAGCCGGGGGGCAGTGCTGGGTCTTCTGCAGTCTCTAAATCAGGACCCAATAAGTCATCAAATTCTTCCTCCTCATCATCCTCTTCCTCGTCGTCTTCCTCCTCTTCACTGCCGCCCAACCCAGCTGTGGCCAAGCAGATCTTTCCCTGGATGAAAGAGTGTCGGCAAGCAACCAAGCAGAAAACCTGTTCTCCTCCTAACAACTCTGGCAACGGTGTGTTAGATAACCACTATCTCCCTCTGTCCCTCGCTTCCTTATTACTCATTTTATCAGCTCCTCCTGTCCTCTTCTCATTCTGTCTCCTCTGCTTTGCTGCCCTCATTAGCATCCTTCTTGCTATTATACCTCCTTCCTGTTCACCATCACCTCATCCCTCTTTCCACACCTTCCTTATCAACACCCTCTTTCAGACTCAGGCCCCAGGAGGATTTAAAAGGTTTCTGCAGAGCCGCTCTTCTGGAAGTGACCACATTCTAGTCAGCCTGGGTGTTTCCTGTCTCCTCTTGTCAGTCTGAAAGTAAACATACCCAAAAATAAATACAAACATTGCTGCTGACCAGGATTCAGCCGAGCATTTTCATCACAGCACGTGAGCACGGGGAGCAGACGGATTTATTGGTCATTAAATGTTTAAAATAACTGCTTTAATAAAACAAAAAGTAACATGTTTCCTAATAGCAGAAAAAGGTTGTAGCAGCTTTAGACTTTAGGATGTTTGGTCCGTTGCTTAACTCCTCCCTGTGGGAAACGCTCACACACATGATTTTATTTATTGTACAGAACAAACACAAAAACTGAAAAGAAAAATATTTTTTCCAACTAACAAATGTTTTAAAAATCTGTAATTAATACATCAGAATTATGAACCCATTTGTGCATCAAATGCATAAATCTGCAAAGAAAATGAAAATGAAACAAGAAACATTTAAATGAAAAAGCTGGTTGTCTTTCAGACTAGCAGCAGATACTGAATCCACAACAGGAAACACCTTTTTGTCTAAACCAGTCACTAATCATTTAGAAATCATTGATCACCAACAACTACTAACCAGCTATAACCTCCTGTCCATCCTCCTCCTCACTCTCTGGATGTTCTCCGATGGTTCTCCTTCCTGTTGCTCTTTCAACAAAAGTCAGTACAGAACAGCGTGTTAGCCATGCAAACTGAACAACTACAGACTTCTGGAATGCAAGGATTTAGCAAATAACAACACACTTTACCTGGTTAATGGGGAATAATCAATGTGAGCAAAGAACAAAGAAATCTATATGATATTATTATTATTATTATTATTATATATTATTATTATGATTATTATTATGATGATGATGATGATGATGATGATAATTGGTGACGATGATGATGATGGTGATGATGATGGTGATGGTGATAATGGTGATGATGATGATGATGATGATAATTGGTGACGATGATGATGATGATGGTGATGATGATGGTGATGGTGATGATGGTGACGATGATGATGACGATGATGATGGTGACGGTGATGGTGATGATGATGGTGATGATGGTGATGATGATGATGATGGTGATGGTGATGATGATGATGGTGATGATTATGATGATGATGATGGTGATGATGATGATGGTGACAATGATGATGATGATGATGGTGATGGTGATGGTGATGGTGATGATGATGATGATGGTGACGGTGATGAAAGTGACGATGATGATGGTGATGGTGACGGTGATGATGACGGTGATGGTGATGATGGTGATGGTGATGATGATGATGGTGATGATGGTGACAATGATGATGGCGACGATGATGGTGATGATGGTGATGGTGATGATGATGATGATGGTGATGGTGACGGTGATGATAGTGACGATGATGATGATGATGGTGATGGTGACGGTGATGATGGTGACGGTGATGATGATGATGGTGATGGTGATGGTGATGATGATGATGATGATGGTGATGGTGACGGTGACGGTGACAGTGACGCTGATGATGGTGACGATGATGATGATGGTGACGGTGATGATGGTAATGATGATGATGGTGATGGTGATGGTGATGATGATGATGGTGATGGTGATGTTGTTTATGATGATGATGGTGATGATGGTGATGATGGTGATGACGGTCATGATGACGATGATGATGATGATGGTCATGGTAATGATGGTGTGGATGATGATGGATGATGGTGACGGAGATGATGGTGACAGAGATGATGGTGACGGCGATGATGGTGACAATGATGATGATGGTGATGGTGACGGCGATGATGGTGATGATGATGATGATGATGGTGACGGTGATGATGATGATGAAGAAGATGATGATGGTGATGATGATGGTGGTGGTGATGATGATGATGATGATGGTGATGGTGATGGTGATGATGATGATGATGATGATGATGATGATGGTGATGATAATGGTAATGATGATGATGATGGTGATGGTGATGATGGTGACGGTGATGATGGTGACGACGATGATGATGGTGAGGATGATGGTGATGAGGATGAGGATGAGGGTGATGATGATGATGATGATGAGGAGGTGATGATGATGATGGTGATGGTGACAGAGTGGTGATGGTGATGATGATGATGGTGATGGTGACGATGATGATGGTGATGATGATGATGATGATGGTGACGGTGATGATGGTGATGATGATGGTGATGATGGTGACGGTGATGATGGTGACGACGATGATGATGGTGATGATGATGGTGATGATGGTGATGGTGATGATGATGAGTATGATGATGGTGATGGTGATGATGATGATGATGATGGTGATGGTGATGGTGATGATGATGATGATGATGGTGATGATGATGATGGTGGTGATGATGATGATGATGGTGACGGTGATGATGGTGATGATGATGATGGTGATGGTGATGATGATGATGATGGTGATGATGATGGTGATGGTGACGGTGATGATAGTGACGATGATGATGATGATGGTGATGGTGACGGTGATGATGGTGACGGTGAGGATGATGATGGTGATGGTGATGATGGTGATGGTGATGATGGTGACGACGATGATGATGATGATGATGATGATGATGATGATGATGATGATGGTGATGATGATGGTGGTGGTGATGATGATGATGATGATAGTGACGATGATGATTGTGACAATGATGATGATGATGGTGATGGTGATGATGGTGATGATGATGGTGATGATGGTGACGGTGATGATGGTGACGACGATGATGATGGTGATGATGATGGTGACG
>SSNS01000003.1:4226223-4263723 GCA_006937985.1 Aphyosemion australe | reverse complement strand
GTACCTGTGCCGCCCGCGGCGGGTGGAGATGGCCAACCTGCTCAACTTGTCTGAGCGCCAGATCAAGATCTGGTTCCAAAACCGCCGCATGAAGTACAAGAAGGACCAGAAGTCAAAGGGGTTGAGCTCCAGCTCTGGGGGGCCATCACCAACAGGGTCCCCCCCTCTGACCATGCAGTCTTCTGCCAGCTTCCTGAACTCCATGCATCCCATGGGAGGGGGAGGCGGAGGAGGGGGTCCTGCCTATGACACCCCGTCTCCCCCATCCTTTGGAAAGCTCCACCAGGGAGTGTCTTATTCTATGTCTACTGCCTATTCAAATGTTCCTATGAAGGGCTGCGGCCCCCAGAAGTACGGTGCCCCAGACCCAGACTATGGAGACCCCCACCACAGTCTAGTGCAGTCCAACAATGCAGGCTACGGGACACCTACTAACATGCAGGCCAGTCCAGTCTATGTTGGGGGTGGCAGCTATGTGGAACCGATGCCTGGTTCGGGTCCGTCCATGTACGGGCTAAATCACCTGGGCCCCACACCGCCCCACCACCAAACCATGGACTACAACGCAGCAGGACCCATGTCGACCACCAACCAGCACCATGTAGGTGGAGGGGGCCCCCAGGGTCCTTGTGACCCACCCACCCACCCGACTTACACTGAGCTGTCGGCACACCACACCTCGACTCAGGGCAGAATCCAAGAAGCACCCAAGCTCACCCACCTGTAGCAGGTTTGGAACAGGAAGTAGTGAAGACAAAACCGAACAAGTAACCTGACCCGGCTCACTAACAGACTAACTCTGGAACCCTATCGTTGTAACGGGACAGCAGGGGGGACAGAACAAGACAGGTGGGGGCATCCAGTGGTTGGCAGAATAATCCAATTTTAACAAGCACGCTCATTTATTTCTGTCTTAGAGCTTTTATTTCTACTGAGACAAGACAACATGTCAACAGAGCTCAGAAATCACAATATAGCCTCTAAAATCAGTGTTACCCCTTTGTTTTTGTCTGGTACCAGAAATCAAACCTCAGATCCGGATTAACACTCAGCCTGCTCTTTATTTCTTATCTCAAGAGTTTCTAACTTTCACATAACGCATGTTCATTAACACCCTGCTCTGAGTGGATTCCTGTGGCAGTGGGGCTCATTAGAGATGGTGAAGGCAAGCGTCCGTGTTGCCCTGCTGCAGACACGCCTCAGCAGCTGGATCAGGAAGCTGTTCAGCACCTCAGCAGATGATAGAAATAACAAAATGAGGCAACATTATAAAAGCCTCCATATTTCAATCAGTAAATAACAGAAAACACCTGGTTTGTGGGGTTTCACGTTTTGCAACAATATAAGATAGTTAAAAACTCAAACAACCATAGTGACCCTTTTATAGATGCTGCGGTTTAAAATTGTCATCTGACGCTAAATTTTCCCCTAAGACACCCATGTACCGCTGCTCTCCTGCCTCGAGACGAAACAGTAGAAACTTTATTGGGCCGTTAACGAGGTGCTTGGATTCATTAGGCTGGCTCCGCTCCCCCTGCAGCCAGCACATGTTGTTGCTGAGGGCTCCTCCTCTCCATCAGCTGGAGTTATGGGCCGAGCAGCTGCAGCTGGCAGCGCCGGGCTCTGTCTGGAACCACATCAGAACCGCTGGATGGCCTTTCAGTCACTGTCTGCTTCTGCTCCCTGCTGTACCTGTCTCTGTCTGTAGACCGGATCATTACTAACCCAATCACACACACACACACACACACACACACACACCACTGTAACATGATTTAGGAACATTTGAGCTAGGCCTCAGAGCACATTAGTGCTACGCTACATTATCACACACACATACACACTACAGCATCACTAAGCTAATGCCCCGCCCCCACGTAAATCCAGAACACTATGCTGGCTGTTGACTTCTAACAAACACAAGTGAAGACACGTTTTTTGTGTCCTTATTTTGGCACATCATCAAAACAGGGTAAATAATAAGAGTTGTGAGAATTATTTATTTGTGTTTGAATAAGTCGTTAATTTAACTCCTCCCCCTTTTTGGAGGATGCTGATGCATAAAAATCCACTCTTTGTTATTTTTTTGTTTTTTTTCCCACATTGTCTTGACTTTTAACATGGAAACAGGGTATATCTGAACAAAAAATGCATGTCCCAGGACTCCGAGCAGATGTGTACGACACTTTTTTAAAACAAGTGGATTTATTTGTTTAAATAGTCAGTGACAGAGTTTCAATCCCCTCGACTGTTCCACCCAGCGCCCAGCACCTGGACGCCGTGAGCGCTCAATCCCTATACGTCACTGATGTTCAGGAAGTAAATCCTCTGAGTTGTTTTAAAACGTTTCTATATTACACAAATGCTTTTTACATCTGGGCATCATTGTTGCACTTAGAGTTTACATTTTGATGGTTAAAGGTTCAAAAATAATAATAGATTCTTATTTTGAAGACGGAGGGCCTTCCAATCAAAGCGTCTTTTGTCAATGTGTGTTCAAGTGAACATTCACATATAAATATTTATTTGTTATATTCAGTTTAAAAAGAATTCTGTTTTGTATTAATATTATTTATCCTTCATGTATTTATATTGAGAACAAATGTACTTTTTTAGTATTTACCTGTTACAAAAGAAAAAAAAAACATTGTGTTTCCTCTTGTCCATTGTATTGAAGTTACAATTTTTTTAGTTCTTGTATTTTAGAAGAAAAGAAGTAGTTTTTGTTACTAATATGACCCGTGTGCATACATGTCTTGGCTTGTACGGGGAAAGGCAAATGTTGGGATTGGTTCCCAGACATAGTCGGAAAATAGACCCAAACTATTAGCTGGAGAAATGAACAAATCTTTTCTTTTTTGTCCTTTGTAGCTCCGTTTTACTTTCAATGTTGAGAGAGATGTCTGTCAAACAATTCTTTAATAAAAATTTATGTTATTCAGAGCAATAGTCAGTTTTATTCAGGAGTCTGGTTTGATAAATATTCACTAAAACAGGAGCAAAGAGAGCCTTTGTGCTCATCTTAAGGCAAATGAGCCACTTGTTTTCTGTTGGATGGCTTCATTTCTGTTACTCTAACTTCCACAAGGTCACATTTTCAAACCTTGCCCTCTCTCCTTCCACCCATCTCCATTTCTCCCTCCCAGAAACAGAAGCACCCTGCAGCCTGTGAGGTTTTTCTCCCGCCTCTCCTTTAAAAATCCCGCCTTGGAGGCCCATCGCGTCCGTGCACGTGATTTCCCACGCGCCACCCTCGTTTTTCCGCTCGCCTCACGTGCTCCAAAGCCTGAGAGCAGCATTAAACTTGGGACATAAATCCGGATGCCATAAATAATGGCTATACTTCCCTTTACATCTCCTCTGGACTAACAGACAATAAAAACACCAATAAGCAGAGATTGGCTCTAATTTATTGCCTCGTAAAAGCAGAAGGAGAGCTGAGCTGATCCTCTGCGCTGCTGCGGAGCAGAGCGCGGTCCGAACCGATCCGGGATCAGTTCTCACGGCTAAACGGAGCAGCAGAACAACACCGAGCCTGCAGCCCATAATAACCTGCAGGCGTGATCAAATATCTGCTTCTATTTTCGGATGTGAGTTTTCTGTGAAACCAAAAGGTTCAACTGCAGCGATGCTGTTAGATAGTGATGCAGAGAAGCACAAAATATAGGAGCTATAATAATAATAATAATAATAATAATAATAATAATAATAATAATAATAATAATAATAATAATAATAATAATAATAATAATAATAATAATAATAATAATAATAAATAACCTCAGATTGAGAGTAATTGTGGTGAAAAAAAATTTTGGAAGAAAAATATTTTAGGTTTTATATTATTAACATTAAGCTGATGCTTATTATTTTTACTAGGCTTGTTTTCTTTACTAATATTAAATTTTGTAATTGCGATAAAGATTAATTCAATTAAGTACAATAAAATAAATTATGCCTGTAATTTATCCGGGTACACTTTCTAAATTAGCAAAAAGAAAATCTGCAGAAGTTTCATAATAAACTTCTGACAAATTAAAATAACGTTGAAATTCTTACAAAAGTAAAATAAATAGTTGTGTGTGTGTGTGTGTGTGTGTGTGTGTGTGTGTGTGTGTGTGTGTGTGTGTGTGTGTGTGTGTGTGTGTGTGTGTGTGTGTGTGTGTGTGTGTGTGTGTGTGCATGCGTGTGTCGTCGTGCGGGCGTGCGTGCGTGCGTGCGTGCGTGTGTGTGTGTGTGTGTGTGTGTGTTGTGTAGGCAGTATGTGTGTGTGTGTGTGTGTGTGTGTGTGTGTGTGTGTGTGTGTGCGTGCGTGCGTGCGTGCGGGCGTGCGTGCGTGCGTGCGTGCGTGTGTGTGTGTGTGTGTGTGTGTGTTGGGGGGGGTCCTGCTGTCAGCCTCTCACAGGAGAAGAAAGATTGATCACCGTGCTTCTATTTTTCCACCCTGGGCTCTTCTGGCTCTCCCTAAAATATCCTCCATAGACCGCTGTGCACGCGCCTCCTGCAGGCCCGCGCTCCTCCACCTGCGGCACCTGGTGAAGACTTTTAAATGATCCTCCGCAGCTACTGGCACGACCTCAATGTGAACTCCTGCACTGCGCGTGAGCGCGTCGCTCCTTTTTAACGCGCGCGCGGACGAGCCGCGGTGGCCGGTGAGCGCAGGCTACTTTAGGGTGAGATAATATTTAGATGGCAAACACACACACACACACACACACACACACACACACACACACCTGTTAGTACTTACACAGGACCGTCTCTCCTGAACCCTGTCCTCTGCTGCTACAGCCCAGACCCAGACTCCTCCATCCTCTCCTCCTGAGCTCCTGCTCCTGCTCCATCTCCACCCTCACAGCTCCTCTCTCTCTCTCTCTCTCTCCCTCTGCCTAAACTGCGGATTTTGTCACACTCAAGATTAATGAGCTGAGAGCTGTAAACAGCATTCCTTTTTTCCAGGAGGAAACATGTTGTGAGCGGAGCCGCTCGGCTCCATTCTCCTACTGTTGAGCACCATGACATCACCAGGAGCCTGGGAGCATTGTTGGAGACCCACACCGGCCGGGATGCGCGGACCTGCCGCCCACACGGCGCACATGGCCACCGGCCGCCATGTCTTTCCTCCCCCTCCTGTTCTGAAGACAGAACAATAGCAGATATAGCCTCTTTGGCTCTGCTTTTGGGGGGAAATAATCATGCTTCCCACAGACATCGGAGCCGCTAGGCCCTGGGCACCGATTGGCTGAAAATGGGTCACATGACGAGGAATTGGCTGCAATTTCGCCCCATAGCTCTTCAGTTTAGCCTACCCAGGTCCCCATACGCTACTAATATAACCAATATACACAATTATGATATAGCCACCGCATTTAGCCTATGCATGTGCGGCGGGGAGCTACATGCTTTTGCGGGTTTTATATTTTATTACGTTTTTTCTCTTTCTTGAAAAGTCATATTGGGTGGCGTGCGTGTGCGCGCGTGCGCCTATGAGTGTTTATTTTTTTATTTGATGTTTTGGGGAAGGGATTGTTCCGGGGTCTCGCCGTTTGAGGGAGGAACTGGTTTGAGGAAGCTATGAATTTTGAATTTGAGAGGGAGATCGGGTTTATAAACAGCCAGCCGTCCCTAGCAGAGTGCCTGACGTCCTTCCCTGCCGTCCTGGAGTCATTTCAAACTTCATCAATCAAGGAGTCGACAGTAATTCCGCCTCCCTTCGAGCACACCATCCCCAGCCTCAGCCCCTGCACAGCCAGCCAGCCGAAACCGGCTTCTGGGAACCAGCAAAACCGGAGAACCTCTGCCACAAATGGCCACCAGACGCACCACCGTGCCGTCCAGCAGCCCTGCCCGCCTGGCCAGGCCCCTTCTCCGGTCACGCCGGTCGGTCCTCTGGCCCCCGAGTTCCCCTGGATGAAAGAGAAGAAGTCATTCAAAAAGTGCCCGAAGCCTGGGGGCAGCTCTGGTGCTGGTGGATCCATCATCACTCCGGCATCATCCTACCCCTCACCAACCGCCTCTGGGTACTCCTCGGCGGCCATCGAATCACCCACAGGTCGGTATGCTGGGACGCAGGGTGAGCTAGGGTGGAGCATGCTGGGGGGGGTTCTGTTTTCATCATAAGTTTAAATTCAATTCAGTTTTTACTCACTGCATCACTTTGTTTTCTCCATCAGTGCTTGTGCATTTGGGTGTGTGAGCGTCGTGCTTGAGTGTGCGCGCGCGTGTTGTGCAGGGCTGTGATTTTGCGCGAGCAAGGAGCCATGTCCAGACCACCGCATTACGCTGCAGTCCTTTTGCACATTTACACTTTTCATCATGCAGGCGCTTAAACAAACAGGCGCGCGCCCATTCCTGCGCAGAGGGAGTCAGATTTATAAGGTTCATTTATGACGCTTTAGTCCTCAGACAGGGAGCAAAAAAAGTCATCTTCACGCAGAAAAAAACCGCTTCAGGCGCAATTCTCTCTTTTGTCCGCTGTGCGTTTAGCTCCATAACCAAACTGAAATGGTTGCCACATTGGATGGGGGTAGGGGAAATAAAATGAGGGGGTGGGAGGGGGGGTTACGGTGGGGTGGGGGATGGGGAAATGTACACGGTACAGCCGCTGTGGAAACACGCTGCACCGATTCTGATTTCCTGAGATTCAGATGATTTCTGTCGTTTGGCCATTTTCTTCTGCGCCAAAAACCCCAGAGAGCCGGTCTCACTGCGCCAGGACCCTCCTGTCCACACAGTCCTCTGTCCCTCCACGCCTCACATCGGCCTTTATTTTTCTTTATTAGCCCTTAAAATTATTTATTTATTTGTTTATTTGTATTCTTTTTTTATTGTACCACAGCCAGATACTGAGAAGAAAATCCGTCTCATGCGCTCGCGCAGTATTTCTTGCACACAATAAAAGCAGAAAAAAATTCAAAGGTTTAAATTTGTGAATTTAATTATAAAAATAAAGACAACAAATATAAAAAGTTGTGATTTTTATCTAACAGTTTTAATTATTATTATTATTATTATTATTATTATTATTATTATTATTATTATTATTATTATTATTAATTTTATTAAATGTTATTATTATTATTACTTTGTATTTATTTTTATTGTGTGTGTGTGTGTGTGTGTGTGTGTGTGTGTGTGTGTGTGTGTGTGTGTGTGTGTGTGTGTGTGTGTGGTTCCGAGCAGACTCAGCGGCTCTGGACTCTGGAGGAACCGGGTCCCGCCGGCTGCGCACCGCCTACACCAACACGCAGCTGCTGGAGCTGGAGAAGGAGTTCCACTTCAACAAGTACTTGTGTCGGCCCAGGAGAGTGGAGATCGCGGCTCTGCTGGACCTGACGGAGCGGCAGGTCAAAGTCTGGTTCCAGAACCGGAGGATGAAACACAAGCGTCAGACCACGCACCACCGGGACGACAGCCCGTCTTCCAGCGGGTTTGAGCCGCTCGAAGGAGCCGATGCGTCATCTCCCTACTCCAGCCAGCCGCTGGAAGCATCTGGCACCGGGGAGACCGCGGAGGGCGAGCAGCGAGGCGGTGCCGATGACAGCGGGGACAATGCACAGCCCACGCTGGAGGAGACGGACCGTGTGAGCCTTCCTGAACGCCCACTGCTGCTCGGGACATCTGGCTCCGCCGACGCTGCTGCGGCTCCAGGCTCCCCACCTACGTTCACACCGACACACTCCACGGAGAGCGCGGCTCTGATGCACCGCAGCGAGGCTGGGCCCGGTGCAGCGTCGGGCCCGTTACCCGAGCCGCGGGACTCCTCAGATCCTCCCGGGTCCTCCTCCGCGCTGCCCGACCTCACCCTATTTGGTGAAGACGCCTGCTTGTCCCCGAGCCTGCAGAGCTCCCTGGACAGCCCCGTGGATTTCTCCGAGGAGGACTTCGACCTCTTCACAAGCACACTGTGCACCATAGACCTGCAGCACCTGAACTTCTGAGGATGAGTGATGATGAGGAGGGAGCAGGAGAACTCGGCTGGACTGTTGGTAAAACGCTTCTCGGAAACATTCCCGGAGGATTTATGAATGAAAACAAATTTTAAATTCAAAATTTCTTCACGCTGGACTGGTTTGAACACACTGACACACGCAGACAGGAATATTTTTTTAGTTATTTTTCCGACTTTTAATTTATTTCTTGCCGAATCTTCGCGGATAATTTTCTTTTTCCATTCCTGCCACATCCAAACGGGATAGGGAAAAGAAATAGTGCACATGTGGTATAAATGGAATTTTGCTGTTTTTCTTTTATACATTTTGGAAGATCGTTTAGCGTGAGTGGGACTGTTTGCTTTTGTCTGTTAGTGCAGCTCCATGGATCCTTAAACCTTCTCAGGAACTGGTCACAGAGTCTGGTGCGGACGGCAGGACGGCTCAGAGAAAACCCCCTCAGAGCCCGGATGGACAGCAAACCTGCTCTAGACCTTAGTTTATTTATTCAGATTCTTTAATAGTGAAATTAAATTATTTATTGTACACATATTTTCATAGTGGGATAATAATGATAATAATAATAAAAACAAGAGAAACATTTAGAACGTTTTCCTTATTTTTTATGGCCTGCATTTATTTTACACGTCAGAGGAGAATTACTCCGTCACTTATTTTATTAATAACCTAATGGTATTTCAAAGAAAACATAGAATAATAAAGATATTGTTACACACACACACACACTATATATATATATATATATATATATATATATATATATATATATAATTTATTTATTTTTGTTAATTAATAATTAAATTTATAGTCAGACTCATTCAAGCATAGCTTTTTTTTCATTCAATTAAATAATAGCTAAGTTCACATTTTGATCCCTAATAACCAAGCAGGTAATTTGGGTTTATTATTTAGTTGTTATGAAGTAAAGTTAGCATGGCTAGCCTTTTATGTGTGAGCTGATGCTAACTGCTGCTGCTGCTGCTGCAGTCAAAATGGCGCTGAAGACAAAGAGAATGTGAACAATGAGCAGTGGCAGCCATTACAGGATGACTGGCCCACAGTGACAGGCTCAATGACTGTGTGCGCGCGTGCACGTGCGCGTGTTTCTCTGCAGGCGGTGAGTGAGGAAAAAAAGACTAGAATAATTTACTTAGGTTCAGGATAATGATACGATACTATTATTATTATTATTATTAATAATAATAATAATAATAATAATAATAATAATAATAATAATAATAATAATAATAATAATGTTCTGTTAAATATTATTATTATTTTTGATATTTATTTATCTTTTTATTTTAATTATTAGTATTTGGATTAATTCCTTTTTGAACAAACCTTGAACTTTCTTGGAACACTGATATTTGTGAACAAACTTATACACAGATAATAATCATAAATTCTATAGATCAATAGTGAAAATTAGACTAAAATAAACCCAAAGTGTAAAAGATGTCTGAACTAAATTTGGCTTTTTAACAAAGCAAATGCATGACTAAGCTCCATATGCATTTAGGTGTTTGAGCTAGAAACAAAGTAAACTCTAATTAATTATAACAAATAGAGGCCCTTGCTAAGTTTTACATGGATTTCATGTTTATTAAATAACAAAACAAATATTTTAAATAAAAAAATCAGAAGCTAATTTCATTGGTTTATTCACCATTTAATTGTTGATGAATTATCATCATTTCACTTGTTTTGAGCCAGTAGGGTGCCATGTACAGAACAATTACATCAGACATTATTCAACACAGTAGCTGCACAGTCTAAATTTGACTTAAAACATGCGAGAAAATCGCTTCAACAAAAATGTTTGAAATGCAGCGAGAAGAAAAACGTGTTTAACCTCACCACTATCTGTCCAAGAGTTAACACAGATAAAGAAGTGACATAGAACAGGCTGTTTGAGACAATGGAACTCAGCTAATCTTTTATCTTTAGTAAAAATATTGAATGATAAATCAAACCTTTCTGAGTTGACTCCAAAGCACTTTACACTACAGTCATCCATCCATGATGGTGATGAGCTACATAGTAGTGGGGGCAGCAGTAGCTCAGGAGGTAGAGCGGGTTGTCCAGCAATTGGAAGGTTGCAGGTTTGATCCCGGCTTCCGCCAGAGAATGCCGCTGCCTTGTCCTTGGGCGAGACACTTAACCTGCCTGCTGGTGGTGGTCGGAGGGACCAGCGGCCCCCATGCACAGCAGCCTCGCCTCTGTCAGTGCACCCCAGGGCAGCTGTGGCTACAGTGTAGCTCATCATCACCAGCGTGTGAATGTGTGGATGACACATGATTGTGTTGTGAAGTGCCTTGGGGGGTTGTAGAACCCTAAGAAGGCGCTATACAAATACAGACCATTTACCATTGTAGCCCCAGCTGCTTAATCTAACAAACACTTAAGATTTAAATAATGAAGAAACTACATTATTTGATCATTAAAACACCAATAAAATCAGTTTTGCGTGTTCTGTCCCATGGGCGGGACGTTGGAATGCTAAAGGAGTGATTTTGTTGAGGAGAGGGAATGTTCCTCATGAATCTAACTGGTTTTTAATTTCCAGGCTCCAGTCCTGTGAGAGTGGACGAACTCTTCATCAGAGATCTTTTGTTCTCCTCTCATCTGAGTTTTTATCTAAATGTTCCTGTGCTGACAAAACCCCCTACAGCAGAGTAGAGCATCTCTGTGGGAGACATGTCACCTCCCCGAGTGTGTGTGTGTGTGTGTGTGTGTGTGTGTGTGTGTGTGTGTGTGTGTGTGTGTGTGTGTGTGTGTGTGTGTGTGTGTGTACTTGTCTATACATCAAAGTGAGGACATTTGCCTGGTCCTCACTTTGGTGCAATCTCACAGAGCTCTACTCATTAGTTTTAGACGTATGGTGTGAATTAAGTTTTAGTCAAGGTTAGGGATAGATCAGCATTGGTTATGATTAGGGTTAGGGTATGGGTTAGGCCTAATACAGTCACAAACATGAACAAAAATGAATGGAAGTCAATGGATGTTCCTCACTAAGATAGAAAGACGAGAATGTGTGCGTGTGTGCGTGCATGTGTGTGTGTATGCATGTGTGTGTGTGTGTGTGTGTGTATGCATGCGTGTGTGTGTGTGTGTGTGTGTATGCATGTGTGTGTGTGTGTGTGTGCATGTGTGCATGCGTGTGTGTTTAAATTCTCTCTCTCCTGGCTGTCACCACCTATCGGCTTGCTGCCATGTTGTAATATGTGAACTGTTCTTTTATCTCTTACATCACTTTGATTGTTTTTATTTCTATCTGTGTGTGCGTGTTTGTGTGTGTGTGTCTATGTGCATGTGTGTGTGTGTGGGTGTGCGTGTTTGTGTGTGTGTGTATGTGCATGTGTGTGGGTGTGCGTGTTTGTGTGTGTGTATATGTGCATGTGTGTGTGTGTGCGCGCACGTGTGTGTGTATGTGTGTGTGTGTGTGTGATATTACATAACAAAACCATGATAAATCACCCACTTAGCAGCGGTGAAATATGTGAGTGCAGGATTTTATCTTCCTGGGTGTCAAGAGGAAACTTTACCCTGAGACACACTGATGCTGCACCTCTCCTGCTTGTGACAAACGCTGCAGCCCGTGAGTCACAGCGATGGCCGCTGTCTCTTCATTAGCTTCTGCTCTGTCCAGCAGGCTGTCCTAACAAGGTAACAGGGATCTGAGCTGAACAACAAGACATTAATGAACATTTAAAACCTGATTACCATGACAAACTCTCAAATCAGTAAGAGCCAGACTCAGGAACAGCACCTTACCCACCGGTTAAAGTCAATTATATAAAGCAAGTATTAAAGTAGCTACGTATTTTCCAGGTTTATTATATTTAATACATAACATATCTGTTATCAAGTCATCCATTTTCAATTGCTCAGCTAAAGTTTTGTCACAAAAGCAGCAGGTCCAGGAGAAAAGTCCACCCTTCTCCCTACTGAACGTCTCCAGCTCCTCCTAGGAGATGCTGAGAAATTCTCACATACAGTCCCTCCAGCAGACATCCTCCCAGAACTCCTCTGGGTCTGCTTCAGTAGAGACTCCACCCAGAAGGACATCCCCAGAAAATCTCAGAGGGAGGTGACACTGAGGCATCAGAACCAACTATTCTGGTCCCGTTCGGTGCCGAGGTGCATCCTGAAGAAGGCAGATGAAAGAAATTAGCAGTATTTGCCGAAAAAGAAGAAAAAAATTATATATATATAGTATGGAACAGGAAGTCTGATCAGCTGCAGTCCACTGATGTCTGCGGTGACAGTAGTGAACCAAGGTTTGTGATTTACAAATGAATTCACGTATTTCATAATAAAATATTGTTACAAGATTTTCTTGATGGCTGTTTCCTGAGTTAGGTGCCATCATAAAAACTAATAGTGGCTTTTTTATGAACATCACTGCTGTAGTTCCCCTCCCAAACTCTAGGAGCCACAAATGATGGAAACAACAACACAAAACAGCAGGAAGGGCAGCAGAAGACACAGCAGGTCCAGTCTTTATTCAGACATCAGTTCAACTCTTCTGAGAGCTTTAGGTGGAATCCTGAAATAAAGAAATCTGCTTGCCTCTACATCTAACAGGTAAATGGATCTGAATCCATACAGTAAACATCTCTGCACATCTGGCTGCTTTCCTGACTCAATAATTACAACAGGACTGATTGAACAAAGTTGCATTCACTACTAAACACAAAGGAACGCTCCTCTGATATGCAGAGACCTGAGGTTCACTAACTAGCCTGTTATAGTGTCCATGTACACCACATGCAGAACCCGGGGAAGCCCTGGTGAAGTCCAACTTTGTGCTTTGTGCTCTTGGACCAGATAGATACAAAACACCTTTTTCGTGTCTCCAGGCTCATAAAACACATGTGGACTAAACAGCTAAACCATCATCACCTTCTCAGACAGGGTAAAGGTCTGCTTCATACACTGCTCCTTCTGAAGATGACATCTGTCAGCCGGTTGGAGCTTCTTTTCCAGCACTCTAGATTTTACCACAGAGGCTACAGCCATGAATATCTCCTCCATTCCTGACTCAGAGCATTTTAACCACCTCCACAAACCGCTGCAGGCCTCCTTGTGATTCTTGTGACATCACAAACAGCAACTATTTGAAACGGCTTGTTTAGGCACATAGCTCCTAAAACCAAACACTGACTGATGGACAAGTTTTTTTTCACGTTTTGAATGTTTATAGAGGCAGTAGAGATCCATATGGCAGCACAGGAGGATGCAAAAGGTGAGGTTATGTCTTCTGCAAAGCCGAAAATATGAAACAATAAAGAATCTATTGTTTAAAGCTAAACTTTTTATTCTTCAATCTCATCATAACAACTTAAAAATAATCAGTTTTATTTGAATTTATACAAAAGTTTAATAATAGCAGACAAATAAAACTGGCACTCACCTCCCACAGATCCTCCACCAGAGGGCAGTAGACAGTAGTGATGTGTGAGTCATGAACTCAAGAATCAATTTACTGACTCGTGAATCACGATTCACGATCCCAACTGATTCATTCACTGACTCATTCCTGTTACTGTTAGAAAACTAATTTCATTAGGGCGACGGTGGCATAGGAGTTAAATGGACGCACCGCAATCGGGAGGTCGCGGGTTCGCGTCCCACTCGGTCTGTCGCCGTCGTTGTGTCCTTGGGCAAGACACTTAACCCGAATTGCCTCTGTTGGTGGTGGTCAGAGGGGCCGATGGCGCAACAATGCAGCCTCGCTTCTGTCAGACCGCCCCAGGGAGGCTGTGGCTACTCAGTAGCTTACCATCATCAGCAGTGTGTGAATGTGTGAGTGCATGCAGCGTCTTTGAGTGTCCTAACAAAGTGCTATATAAGTTCGATGAATTATTATTATTATTATTATTATTATTATTATTATTATTAAAAATATATCTATGTCCTTACCTGCTCTGGGCTGGAAGCTCATTAGTTCCCATTAGCATCGCTCTGCGTTTGAGTCACTCACCCCCTCCCTTCCTGAAAGCTAGCTCGCAATGTCTGGTGCTAAATCGTAGCATGAACGAATCACTCATTTACTTCGTAGCCGCCCTCACTCATAGGACTAATGAATCACTCACCCCCTCCCTCCCGGGTTTCAGCACATAGGAGCCACCCAGTGGAAGCTCGAGGTACTACATACGACTCACTAACCCCTAACCGGGCTCAGCTCATGAGTCATGACCCACGCAGCTCACAGTAGGAATCACTCACTCCTCCCACCTGGGTTGCAGCTCATAGGAGTCACCCAGTGGAAGCTCGCGGTACTACATGCTCACTCACCCCTCCCTCCTGGTTCTCAGCTGCAGAAACTCAGGCTGTTACCGGGAAAGAGTCGCTCCTTCACCTGAGCTGATCTCCAATAGTATGACTGATGCCATGTAACAATATTCAATCTACACTTTTTTTTGCAAAGATAATAAGCAGACTAAAGAAAAACTATAATAACTCAGTTCCACCACTATTTGAAAAAAATGAAAATGGATAGTTTTCTTTTTCAATCCCTCATCTTAGTGGTAGGATTTACATAGAAAGAGGAGCTAATTAAGTTTGAGTGAAAATGTAGATTTTTTTTTGCATTCTGGACAATCATTTTGGTGAGTGACTCATTCAAACTTGATTCAGTAAAAATAATTGAGTTTACCATCACTAGTAGACATGTCCAGGACTGAAAATTACAGATTTGTGATGAAGGTACTAATCCTGATGCTCCATCTGGGTGCTGTAAGAGCAGGACCTTGCCCCTGTATGGAAACACCTCGAGTTCCTCATTTCATCCTTAGATCCAGCGGTTCCATCCAATGGTCATCTCCTGTGATGATTCCAGCTCCCCGTGTGTCTCCTGGTGATTTATTTGTCACTTTTAATGAGTTCTGCTGCTTTTCCAGCCTTCAATTATCTTTATGAAAGTTTTTGTTTCTTCTACTGGCTTCCTTTCCTTTATTTTGGGTCATGGGAAATTCTGCTGATACTCTGTGTTTCATTAATAACAAATCTGTTCAAAGAACAAACATTTGGAAGTAATCTGAGCTCAAATCTGACAGAAATATTGTGTTTAACAGCAGAAATGAAGACTTTGGTTCATTATGCAGACATCTGTCAGTCAATGCTTCGTGTCTGAGGGTTTCACTGATGCTGTTTGAGTGTAGGATGGCTGAGCAGCAGTGGCTGATAAATACACCTACACACCTGGGTTAGGTCATCTCAGGGAAGCTTTCAGGTCTTGGAGGGGAGAGCCTTTGTCATCTCAACTGTGTTAGAAGCTGCTGCAGGTCCTGTGGTCTGCAGCTGTGCAGCTGAAGCAGTAGAGTAGGAGTCTGAGTAGTGGAGGGTCAGTAGTGTTGACATACAGAACTCCAAGGTAGCGTCATTAACAGACATGGTTCTACAACTGTCTGCTTCAATCAGCCAATTGAATGCCAGCCTACCAGATACTTCACTGTACGTTCTGAAGTCGCCCTGCTCACATCGCTCCTCACCGGATCGAGCCTAGGAATGGACCATGGCGCTGTATAACGCTAAGGTCCTGGCCTGTAACAACTACCAGTCTTTTGTGGCAGAGCTAAGGAAGACCTCAGTTCCTCCCAGCAGCGAGGTGGACACTAAGACCCAGCTGCTGAAGCTCCAACAGCGAGAGAACTCAGTCTGCCAATATGTCTCCAGCTTCAGGACCGTTGTCGCTAAACTCCAGTTGGAGGGCGCTGCCCTGAAGGCTGTTTTCCTGGAAGGACTGGCCCCTTATGTCTGAGACGCGATGGTGGACAGTGAGGTGCCACAGTCCCTGGATGCCATCGTGGACCTGGCTCTACGGATAGACCAGCATGTTCTCTGGTGCCCCTGCTCCACTCCTCATCCTCCCAGGAACCCTGTCTCTCCTCATCTAATCAGACCCCACCTCCAAGCAGCAGAGATACAACTCTCACCACAGGTGAGGAACCCATGCTACTAGGCCGCCTTTCTCCAACGGAACGAGAGCAGAGATGGCAAGCGGGCCTATGCGCCTATGTGGGGCCCCCAGTCAACGGTGCACAGACTGCCCCCTACGATCGGGAAACGGCAAGGGCTGAATAAGTATTGGAGAGGCTCAACCCAACACCTCACTAACTCCCCCCACTCAACCGTTTCCTTCTCTTGACCACCCTTCTCAAGGTCCCAATGAACTGGAGGCCCTTCTTGAATCAGGGGCCGCCGATAAATTCATGGATCAACAGCTGGCCTCTCACCTCCAGATCCTCTTAATTCCCCTTGACCAGGTCATCCCCGCCACGTCTGTGGATGGCCACCCGCTCCGTCCCTTCCCCGTCCAACATCACACCCGTCTAGTACAGATGTGGATCCAAGACCACCACGAGTCTGTCCAGTTCCTGGCCCTCTCTGCTCCATCCTCGCCACTCATCCTGGGACACCCCTGGCTCAGCCTCAATGACCCCCACATTTCCTGGTCCACCAACAGGCTGCTGAATTGGGGCCCCCATTGCCACGACCACCTCCACCTCTCAATCTGAACTCCCTACTGATCACGTCGGCACCCCACTAGAGGGCGTCCCCCCTCATTACCAAGACCTCATCTTTGTCTTTGACAAGAGATGGACCACTACCCTAACTCCACACCGGCCATACAACATGGAGCTTAAACTCCAGCCCTGAACCGTTCCTCCTTGGGGTCGACTATTCTCACTCTTCCCCGCCGAGACTCGCGGCATGGATGATTATATTTGAGAAGCTCTCCAGCAATGCTTCATCTGTCCATCCAATTCCCCAGGGGCTGCGGATTCCTTCTTTGTAAAGAAGGATGGGGCCTCCGGCCTTGCATTGATTATATGGGGCTCAACAACATCACTGTGCAGGACCGCCATCCACTTCCCCTTCTCACAACCGCTCTGGACTCTATCTCACAAGCCCGTGTGTTTACCAAGCTGTACCTCCAGAGCGCTTATAGCCTGGCAAGCCATCCTATATATGTGAAAATATAGTCTGGCCACGACCCATGATGGCTCTCAGTCGTGGGGCGGGATCTACGGTTGTCTTTCAAACTGTCTGCATGCAATTGGATAGCGCTAGGACCAATCAGCGTAAGGAACAATGTGATGTAATCACAGCAATGGAAAAGTAGAGGGAGGCAGACCAGAAGCTCCACCCCTGTGCCTACTGTACCGAAAATTCACCATCCAACAGCAGAAGTATGGTGTGGGAAATCATTAACTCCATAAATGGGTACTGAACAAATGGAGGCAGTGGCTCCTGGGGTCATCTGAACCATTCACGATCTGGACACACCACCAGAACCATGTCCATATCCAATCAGCCAAACAGTTGAACCCACACCAGGCCTGGTAGGCGCTGTTTTTTGAACCCTACAACCTCCTACTCGCCTACCGCCCAGGGTCCAAGAACATGAATGCGGATGCTCTGTCCCGTCAGTTCTCACATTCTGCCTCCATGTCCGAGTCAGCAAACTGCTTCCTGACTCCCCTTCATTGGCCACTGGAGGAGACCATCCGAGCAGCATTCAGCAACGAGCCTGCTCTGGCCGAGAACCCTCAGAACCGACTGTATGTGCCCATCAGCTATTGCCAAGAAGCACTCATCTGGGCTCATTCCTCACCCATCTCCTGCCACCCTGGTTTCTCACGCACCCTCAGGCTCTTGCAACGGACGCTCTGGTGGCCAAACATGGCAAAAGATGTCAGGACATTCACCAAGGCCTGTGATGTCTGCGCCCATTCAAAGTTCCTAAAACAACCATCCACGGGCACCCTCCAGTCCCTGCCGGTCCCCAGACACCCCTGGTCACACACCAACTTGGTCTTTGTGACTGGACTGCTCACCGTTGACGGCCTCAACACCATCCTCACAATTACCGACAGGTTTTCCAAGTCCATCCATCTCGTTGCCCTCCCAGGACTCCCTACGGCCAAAGACACAGCAAAATTTTGGAACATGTAGTGCGCATCCATGGCTTCCCCACAGACATTGCATTCGATAGGGGTGGAGAGCATTCTGTCGACTCGTTGGTGCCACCACCAGTCTATCCTCAGGCTACCACCCCTAAACAAATGGACAGACCAAGAGCGCTAACCAACAGTTGGGTCGCTACCTCCGCTGCATCGCCTCCTCACAACCTTCACTTTCGCTCAAACATCTCCTGTGGTCAAAGCTCTTCCACAACCTCAACGTGTCCTCTGCCACAGGCATGTCACCCTCTGAGGTTTGCTTTGGTTACCAACCCCTTTTGTTTGCCCATCAGGAGGTTGAAGTCCCCACAGCCCAGACCCTGGATAGATGCTGCCTCAATGTCTGGATAAGGACCAGGGCTACCATCACCTGTGCCAACAGTCAGTACGCTCGTCAGCATCGGCGCCATCATCACCCTGGCCCTCCCTACCATGCGGGTGACAAGATCTGGCTCTCTGTATGCACCTACGACTCCGTTCAGGGTCCAGGAAGCTCGCCCCCCGGTTCGTAGGTCCCCCCCCTTTTGTAGACAGGAATCCTGTCTACACAGTCCAGTGGATCCTTGTCTCCCATCGTCGGGGTCGAGGCTGGCAGTTCCTGGTTGATTGGGAGGGCTACAGTCTCAAGGAATACTCCTGGGAGCCAACACACTCCATCCTGGACCCCGCCCTCATCTCCACCTTCTGGGACCTCCAGGGCCGGCCTGAGACTTCTGGTGCCATCCCTAGAGGGGGGAGGGTCCTGTCGTGAATTCTGCCTCCCGGCCGTCCACCAGCCTGTCCACTTCTCGCTGAACTCCAACTCCCATCATCCCCCGGGCTGGAACTTTTGTCATCCGCATCACTACCGCAGCTATAAACAGAAGTGGATCTCCTAATTCTTCAGTCAGTCATTGATCCACGTAATTCATGTCAGAGACCCGAGCTTCCCAGCTCTATCAACCAACTAACTCCAAACGCATAAGTCAACTTTCTTTATTTTGGAACATCACCACAATCCCATTTTCCTTCGGGCTTCGCGCTGGTGTTCCTCAATCAAACTGCGTGTCGGCAGTTCTCAGAACTCGTACTTCTGAGTTTGGGTCTCCCAGCCACACTACAGCTGAAATCCTGCTCACTCAGTCCGTCTGCTCATTAAACCTGACACTGGAACCCAAAGCAGCACTGAAACCAGGATTACTGGTTTGTCATCCTCAGTTTGTTTTTTCTAAAAACAACAGTAAAGAGAATCAAATATTTAACTATTTTAAATGAGCAAAGTGATCAGCAGGAAATCGTTGGCTAACCTCAGCGTTCATCTTCTGTGTTTGTATTTGCTGTTGTCATCGCCATCTAGTGGTCTGGCAGTCACACTTCAGGATCAAGTGTTTTATTAGCAGACAACAGTTGTCTTTAGAAGCATTTGGAATAAAATAAATGTGGCTTTAAAAATATAAAAGAAATCAGAGCTTAGAGTTAAAAGGTGAGCAGCAACAATTAGGATTAAGAAATACAATCACCTAACCGAACAGCTGACATAACCACAAATAAAGGACCCCCTACTCTCCTAAACATGATCCTTACAGAAACAAACCCTGGTGCACAGTGTTGGCTGACAGTACGGCCTCTGAGCTTGTCTGGGTCAGACCTCCACCAAGTAAAGACCACAAGCAGCAGGACAGGGAGGGATGGACGCAGCTGACCTTCCTTTCAGATGCAGAAACATCCAACTTTCTGAGTTTCTGCTTCTGACAGACTGAAAATGTTCTTGTTTCTTCTGTCAGTATTTTCCTCTCCTAGCCGCTGTAAAGAAACTTTTTTTTCTGAAGAGAGTATAATCCCTCTACAGCAGTGGTTCTCACTTGGACATCTAACCTCTTAACATTAATTACAAACTTGTCAGAACGAGTCGTAACTCATTCTGATTATTTTATTAGGTGTGCTATTGGGATTTCATAAATATTTAATAATCTTGGTAACCTCACAACCTCAGCACAGAAAAAATGTGGGGAATCTACAGTACAGAATTACGACATGACCTTAAGAATTTTGACCTAGTGACCTCCCGCTCCTGGTGTCTCTGCAGCACTCAGACAGGAGCGTGGGTGTCATTTAATCTTCTTGTTCAGGTCTGTGCCTGCAGCCTTCCTGCCCACTCGTTTGGCATCTTTATTCTCTCTCTCTAATAATTAACCTCCCTCCTCGTCGTTCGCCCACGCTCTTTGTCCTGATTCTGTCCAGGCAGCAGGACGGCAGCAAGTTTGCTGTCAAGTCCTGAGAGTCAGTTGAAAAATGAAGACTCCAATAATTTAAACTCGACTTTTAACAAAGACAAGGGAAAGGGTACACAGAATCTGTAACGGTTACAGAAAAATGCAAAACTATTCTTTTTCTAGACGGCTGAGCTGTGTGAAGAGTGTCAGAGCACCGTTTTACATGTGCAGGAAGACAGACTGTCCTCTCTTTTGTCCCAGCTTCCTGTCCTGCTGGACTGGCAGGGTTCAGCTAACCAGAAGGCTTCCTGTCGAGCTTAACTTCATTGCTGTAACAGATCAGCTCACTCATTCAATTAACACACACACATGCACACACACACACACGCACACACACACCTATGTAGGGCTCTTCCTGATAGGAACGTTTGATCAATCGGGACAATTGAGTCCAGTGGAGGGTTTGCTCCGTCCTGGAGAGAGAATGTGTAAATAGAAGATAAAGTCAAATCAATTATCATTACAACAATAATCCGACAGAAAGGTGATGGTAGATAAAGATAAAAAACTCACCAAAAGGTGGAGAAAAAATGTTTTTTTAACTATTATTTGGTTTGAGAATGAACTGGATTTTAAATGGACTTTTTACCCACTTTATCCCACTGAAATGACTGCAGCCACATAAATCAAGTGAATTAAAAAACTCATTTATAGTTCATAATTTGTTACCAAAGAGATCCTCATTTAGCTTTATAAGTTTAAAGAAAACGGAAAAAACCATAAAGCTTAAATAATCCCACAATCACTCATCTACATTCATCCCAATAATGATGCTGAGTTTAGTTTCCTGGATGTTAAACCCATCTCTGCCTCAAATGAATAGAGTTTATTTTTGATCTCTATCCACCTTTAAATAAAGGTTTACCTCTATTGTACATTTATTTATTTATTTATTTATTTGTTTATTCATTCATTCATTCATTCATTCATTTAATTATTTTAGGGGTGGGTTGGGTTTATTCTGGTGCAATAATTAATAGGTTTTACTTTTCTGTTGTCCTATCTTTATAACCCATTATTATGATTATTATTATGATTATTATTATGATTATTATTATTATTATATTATTATACTTTTATTTATTTTTTTCTGTCTGATAAATTATAATTAAACATTACTTGCGCTAAACTAATTTCAACCAGTTAAAAGTAAGATTATTCTCTGACTTCTGAGGCTGTAGCTCCGGCCCGTTATTGCAGACTGTGGAGAGTTCCCCGTAGCTAACCCGGCCGAACCCGAGCCCGAACTAACCAACACTGTACTTCTGTCTCTTTTTCTGGGGCTTTTTGGAGCGTTTGGCTCGGAGGAGGTCTGCAAACCGGTTCACAGCTCCTTTTATTCTGCTCCTCTCTCTTTGCTCTGACAGATCCGAGCTGATATCAGATTGATGGGCCGGTTTGATTGAAGTCTCTTTGTCGTGCTAATGTCACGGAGAGTGATGGATGAGGCGCGTGCGCCATTACTAGGACGCGCGCGCGTAAACTCCAGTCCTGCACCAAAAAAGAACCCCCACTCTTACTCCTGTACACACACACACACACACACACACACACACACACACACACACACACACACACACACACACACACACACACACACACACACACACACACACACACACACACACACACACACACACTGTTTCTCTTGATCCTGTGACCAGCTGACAACTTCGTGGTCACCATAGGCGACGAGCCACGTGACCCTCCACCGAGGTAGATGAGAAGGAAAGATGAGGAAAAGAGGTGACACAAAGAAGAACAAGCGAGAGAGTTGGGAGAAAAAAGGAAAATCGGAGTTTTAGGGAGACAGGAGGATGGCTGAAGCCTGAGGGAAGACGTGTCCAGGTGAAGAGGTGACTCAGGTCGTGTCGCGTGAGCCTCTTGGAACCTACAGGTTGAGTCGTCCTCGTAAGGCCCGTTTACGCACAGCAGAGGACATTATCCGCTGCTTCTGGATTATGATTTATCTCCTTCTCCCTTTTCAATCTGACTGGATAATTTGGCTTTAATGGTCTTTTTCCTGAGATCTTCTTGTTTTTATTGTTGAAGTTTAATTTTTGCGTGTGTTGTTTGACTACTTTAAAAATATTTATTTATGTTTTTTTACGTTTCCGGCTGTGATTCGTGTGGATTTGGGCCCCTTGTGAACAATAGGATATAGTGACTCAGCTGGGCCTCCGCTCTGCGCGGACACCATGAACTCGTTTGTGGAGTACTCCATCTGTAACCGACCCGGCTCCGGTGCTTATTCTGCGCCTAAGCCTGGATACCACCATCACCTGCATCATCACCACGCTGCTCTGGATCAGCACCATGCCCTGTCGGTGACCTCCAGCTCGCTCCACACGGGCCTCAGCGGCTCCTCTGGTGCGGGTAACGGGGCCGGTGGGGACAGCGGTTACATCACAGATGGGGGGATGTATGGGAACACCGGAACGGACACCGGAGGGACGCACGAGTCCAGATTAGCCAGTCAGCATCATCAGTCAAATCATTTTGAGCAGCAACATCAGCATCCAGCCAGCGGCTTCCACCATCATCCTGGCCTTCAGCAGAACCAGAGCTTCCAGAGTGGATTACTGTCGCCTTACTCCAACGGCAGGCCCGGAACCTCCGGCGGCTATGCGGGCCAGGCGTGCGCTACAAACACGGATTATGTTTCCGTCATGGGCCCTCCTAATTCTATCCAGCCGCAGTATTTCATGGATGAGTCTGTGGCCTCCACCTACTACCACCAACCGGCCTTCCCCAGCTCGGCTCCAGCTGCTGGCGCCAGCTACAGCGCCCTCCCGGAGGCCTACTGCGGCCCTCAGGGCGCTCTCAGCAGCGCTCAGTACCCGCAGCACCTCGGAGGGGGTCTGGACGCAGTGGGCTTCTTGGGACTCCCACACACCGGAGGATACGGAGAGCTTCCGGTGTCCCAGGACCGAGGGAGGGGGGATGAGGAGAACCAGAGCGGACAGGGGCAGACCTTTGACTGGATGAAGGTGAAGAGGAACCCACCAAAGACAGGTAACTCCAGGGTCGGGCTGCTGAGGCTCGGATCTGAGTGGACCCACATAAAATGTTATTCATTCAAAATGTTAAATATTAATAAATAAATGCAGAGAAAAAAAATATTAAATGAATAAACATGTCCACCTGCAAAGTTTCGTTTTATCCATAAAAAACAGGTTTTATTCTAAAAGCTGGCGGTGCGTAAATGAGGTGTCCCCCCTCCTCCTCCTATGGCTCAGTGGTTCTGTAACACATCCAGATACCTGTTTTTTTTATCTTGTACACAGAGTAGCAAAGTTTTGGTCTTTTACAATGTTTGCTGACAGTTTCGGCGAAGCAAACATTGTAAACGATCAAAACTTTCTCTGTAAGAAAAAAACATGGAATGAGCTCCATGTTCTTCATGCACGTGACTCATCACATCTGCAGAGTGACACATCTGGTCTGTGTTCTCCTTCCAGCCAAAGTGTCGGACTTCGGCCTGACGGGCGCGCACAACAACGCCATGCGCACCAACTTCAGCACGCGGCAGCTCACGGAGCTGGAGAAGGAGTTTCACTTCAGCAAGTACCTGACGCGCGCGCGGCGCGTGGAGATAGCCGCCACGCTGGAGCTCAACGAGACCCAGGTAAAGATCTGGTTCCAGAACAGACGCATGAAGCAGAAGAAGCGCGAGCGCGAGGGCGCGTGCGCCAATCCGCGTTCCTCCTCCTTCACCAAGGAGCTGGAGGACACGGACCACTCCTCCCTGTCCACGTCTCCAGGCGCGTCCCCGACATCAGAGACATAGCCTGGACCTGCAGGACTAGCCTCTCCTTGTGGGGCATGATGTGAACAAATATGCAGAAAAATAATGTTTTCTCCTAAACATGTAAAGAACTTGATCACATGACCCTCCCCCATGCATGACGTCAGAGCATGAAGTCATGACCTGGTTGTTATTGTCACATCCTCCAGACTCCTGTTAGCAGGGTTGTTCTGTATGAAAATAATGTCAAACTTTAGAAACGCTGAATTATAAAATATTTTTTGTTTGTTATTATTTTCCATCAGCGTGTGTGAACTGAGGATGAGATTCTATATTTAATTATTTTTTATTGTTTTAGAATAAATTATTGTGTGATTTACGGAGCTCACACCACGAGGACTCGTTTCCTCAAACATCAAACGATGACTCAAGGACTCTGGTTGTCGGATCCATTCAGGGAGGAAAGAAAGGCTGTTGGTCTTAACTTGTGCCCAAATGTAAACAAATTGTTTTTACACAGACCGACTGTACTTCATCAGTTCTGTTGCCTTAAAGAGACGCGTCTCTGTCTGCCTAAATCTACCTCAAATAAATGTGCTTGTTGTTTTTTTACCAACTGATGATGAAGATCCAGTATAAACTGACTGAGTCTAGCATTTACAATCTGGTTTCTGAAAGGAAAGGCTTATGACTGGGAGTCTGCTCCACACAAGCACAGCGTCTCAAATAAATCTCTGATCCTGCTTCAAAAGAGTTTTTATGTCAGTAAATCTTCAAAATGTACAAAGACTCCTGAAGAAGAATCTCCAACAGCTCTGTATTAAGAGAAAATGTTCAGTATGATGTCTGTGGCTCATTGGGGTTACCACGGTTACCACACATTTGTGGTTACCATTTGAAGTCCAGCTTTTTGTGACCTGTAACCCATACCTGGGTTGTAGAGCTCCAAAGGGGCGGAGCTTTCCCACCGGCTTCATCAACACTCTAAAAACTAAATGTTGAATTTACTTAACCAAATTAAGTCAACTGGTTCCACTAAACATAGTTGCTTAAATCTAACGAGTAATAATAATTTACTTTAACATAACAATGTATATTACTCTTTACATTTAAGCAACTAGATGTAGTGGAGCCACTTGACCTAACTTGGTTAAGTAAATTCAACATTTCGTTTCTTAGAGTGCAGTTGTGAGATTTCTCCTGAATCTGATTTTGCATCGATGCCTTTTTTCCATCAGCTGCTTTAGTTGGAAATGGACTTGAGTGCCTTAAAGTCCTTTTGCCTCCTGAACTCTAAGATGTTTCTGAATAAACGTAGAGCTTCAGCACCTGCAGGTCTCCTGTGTTTGTAAGGCTGATGCATGCAGAGCGAGTCAGAGAGGAACGTCACGGGCTTTTCCAGCTGGCAACCTTTGACCTTTGGAATCTAAACAGACTCTTCCTCCTGCTCATCTTCACCGGTCCAGGGTTCCTGTTCTAGAGCCTGGTTGGTGAGTTGTGTGTGTGTGTGTGTTTGTGCAGGCGTGTGTGTGTTAGTTCTGGGGGGTGGGGTATCGATGACAGAGCGTACCACCCAGGCTCCAGAGCAGGCCAGCAGCTCGGTTCTAGAGCCTTTGTCTCAGTCGCAGCGCTCTGGTTCTGATGCTCCAGGCGCTGCAGCAGCTGAGGTCCAACAGGTGAGACTCTGATAGTTCCTGAGGGAGCTGGACTAGATGGATGCTTGTCTATGTTTTAATAATTGGCACAAAACAGGAAGAGAATAAAAACAACAGAGAATAAATTTAATGAACAGAAAAATCTCATAAAAAGCATCGAGGTGTTGGCTTGAATTTACCCCCCAGAACAACTTAACCTATCACACTGGTTCTCATGTTAGTCATGTTAGAGGATGTCTTCTCAGACTCAATAATTGAATTATTAGGAGACTGAATTTAGAAACAAAGGGAAATCTATGAGCCTGAGGGTAAAACCAAAATGTAAATAAAGCCGATGAAAACACACACATCATCTAACGTGCTGCATGTAAATGTCCATGTACTGTAACATACATAAATAAACTAGACAGGCTTTTTTCTTCTTGGCCTTGATAAAAGAATTATTTCAACATTCTGTTGGATTTATAAAAACTCAGCCATGTTGTTGCTGTTGGCAACAAACCTCGTATCTCCAAAAATGGAGCTTTCCATGAATAAACTACTGTTTTTGACAGCATTCACTGGAAGGTCCTCCATAAATCCCCTGGTTGGTGATTTAGATAGAAACAGCAGGTCTTATGCAAAATTCACAAATGATAAAAATAATAAAAAAGCTAATTACAGTTTTTCTCGATTGCTAAGACACATTTCTTGAAAGCTGCTCTCTCTTTCTCCAACTTGTGAACACAAAACCCAATTTTCAAGCTAAATCCCCAAAACCTCAGACTCTTCTTGCAAAACCAAATTTTCACCTCAAAACAGTTCAATCTGTGCTTAAAACTGTGGTTGTGTTCCTGTGGGGAAATGTGGAAGAAAAGCAAATTAAAAAAGCAAAAGGATAAAAAAAACAGAAAGCAGGGAGAGTCCTGTTAGAGAGGCTGGAACATTTTAAAGGCTGACCTCACGCGATCCGACCCAAAGAGTCCGCTTTTCTTTCCACAGCATGTGTGTGTGTGTGTGTGTGTGTGTGTGTGTGTGTGTGTGTGTGTGTGTGTGTGTGTGTGTGTGTGTGTGTGTGTGTGTGTGTGTGTGTGCGTGTGTGTCTGATTTAGTCTCTGAACTCCTGAACTGCAGAAACACCCGTCAGTCATGCTCATTGTTAGGACGCGCTCACACTTGTTCCTCTGACACTTTTTCTAGAAAACTGCTTCATATTTTTACCACATAGTATTTATTATTTATTTGTATGAGTTAATAAATTAAAAGGGTAAAAAAATTGTAGCTAACTTTAAAGAATTAAAAAAAACAAAACTTTACCAAAGTAATATAAGTGGACGTATTTAGGTTTAATCTTCTAGATGTCCTGTGTCAGAGAATTCATAAATTCTATTTTAAAATGTGCTTTTGTACAATTCTATTATAAATAAAGTGAAATGATTTCACAATTATTTCACAAAAGTTTCAGTGTTTTAATTTTATGGTGTTTATTCTTGCTTCCAGTAAACAGAAGAGTGAACTTCACCAGATGCACAACCAAATCATCTACAGCTCCACACCTCAGTTAGTTTAAAAAATAACACAGAACACATTATTATTATTATTATTATTATTATTATTATTAATAATAATAATAATAATAATAATAGTAATAATAAACTTTAATTTTTATGATGTTTGCATGTTATACATTTGTACCCCCAAAAAAGATTTGAAATAAATAAACATCTGAAATATTGATAAGTTAGTAAACACATCAAAATAGCAAATATGCAAATAACTTACAATCTATAAAATATTTTAAATTATGTGAAATCAATACACAATATTATCTGCTCATATTCAGCCACAGGCTTCAGAACTCACTGGACGGCGCTTTACAGTGCAGACGGACAATGACCCAATAGTCATGGACCTGAGTGTACTTAAGGCAATGCTGCTTTTATTTTGATAGTGGGAAAGCTAATTAGCATTTTGAGGGATCATGAAGAGTCTGAAAAAAATGCACACAACATATTTTACATTTATTTACAATAACAGACAACTTTATATTTCTTTATTTGTATTTCTGATATAAAACACTACAGTTATGAACTTTCTCCTGTGATGTTCAGAGTATAATGGTTTGTGATGCAATGCATTATGGGATGCTTTGCTGTCCCAAGTCTGCAGAAGGAAGCACTGATGCATCCTCGATACACTGGGCGGAGCAAGAACACCTCAGGGAACTTTGAGCGAACTTGCCATGATACGTATAGGATCGGAACAGTAGTTGGGCCGTTGTTGATGACGTTTCACAAGAACGTGAGTACACAAGTTCAGACGAGAACACATGTTGATAAACGGCCCATGTCTGGAGCTGACTCCATCCTCCGCTGACCTGTTAGGTCAGGTCCTTCGAAGGATGTTGCCCCTGAATTTGTACGCAGCCACTTGTGTTGCTGGGATTATGATTAGTGACTCTGAACCTCTCTGATGTGGTGTTCCTGTTGATATTTACAGGAGGAGCTCTGGAGTCAGGATTACACAGATTCCTCCAGTTGATGCCAAAAGGTCATGAACCAGGTTTGAATGAATTTTTTTTTCTTTGTGGGGGAAACGTGCTTGTCAGCAAGCAGCACTGCTGAGGTCAAAGGTCAAAAGGAGAAAGAGGGTTCAGGAGGTTATCAGGCCAGACATTCCTGTTCATCCAGTATCTGAGAAATGAAAATAAAAAATGTCTTAAAGCATGTGAGAGAGAGAGAGAGAGAGAGAGAGAGAGAGAGAGAGAGAGAGAGAGAGAGAGAGAGAGAGAGAGAGAGAGAGAGAGAGAGAGAGAGAGAGAGAGAGAGAGAGAGAGAGAGAGAGAGAGAGAGAGAGAGAGAGAGGACATTATTCATCTCAGTGTCTGTCCCAGGTGAGAGTGAGAGTCCCTGGTAGTGGTGGACATGTTACCACTGCTGCTGCTGCATTAACACACCAGTTAAACACTAAGGTAGGGTGCAGTAAGAGGGAAGAAATTCTACAGGGTAGATGTTTAAATAACTACTAAATCCTACTGTTGAGGCATTTATTATGTTCTTATTTTCCCCAATTCCACCTTTTTTTTCCTGCAAATGAGCATAAATCAAATATCCTCTTGTATGTGTTTATGTCAGTAAGATTAAACACTCTGTGTGTGTGAGTCTTATTCAAGGATGGTGGAACTGATGACAGATGACACAGTAGAAGGAGTAGGCAGCAGCAGCAGGCCAGAAAGGAACAGATGTGGGTTAGACAGCACAGAAAATTACTGTTTAAATAGTTCAATAGAATAAAATCTAGGAAAACACCTCCAGGAGGGTGAAGGACAAGTTTCTGCTCTGGCTGACACACAGATCTGTGGGTGAGTCGATGCAAAGACTAACTTTAAGCTTTGGTAAGAACGTGTGGCTAAAAGGACAAACAAGGCTAGGAGTCACATACAGGTCAGAGGGATGGAGCAGCACACACACACACACACACACACACACTGGGTCAGGTGTTGTAAAGAGAAGTGTCAAGAATCTCTTGGCCCAACCTCCCAGTGACCCCATGAAAGGTCGACACAAGTCAACGAAACCTGAACCCACCTCTGGACTCTCTCTCAAACACATGGACTCGGCCAGATGGAGACGAGTGGTGACACCGTCAGGACGGGGTGTCAAGACAACCCCTGAAAGAGAACAGACAGCCGGAGAAAACCGGCCCAGCTGGTTTAGAGCTCTGAACATTTCCATGTCTGGATGATGTTTTTGCTCCTGTATATGTAGTTTCCTGCTGGAGGGAAGCGGAGTGTTAGTAGATCAGACTGAAAAAGGAAAGAGACGTTGCTCAGCTGAAGGCTGGCTGGAAAAAGCTAAAAAAAACAGCAGCTGTAAAATAGTTTCCTTGGTAACTAAAAAAAATTCATCTTCATAATAAAATTTACGGAATGGCCTGTATTTGATATATATTTTTACAGTCTTAGAACCCCCCAAGGCACTTTACAACATAATCAGTCATCCACCCACTCACACGCTGGTGGTGATGAACTACAATGAAGCCACAGCTGTCCTGGGGCACACTGACAGAGGTGAGGCACCACCAGTCCCTCCGACCACCACCAGCAGGCAGGCAGGTTAAGTGCCTTGCCCAAGGACACAACAGCAGAGATCTCTGCTGGGACCCGGGATTGATCCTACAACCTTCTGATTACGGGACATCCTGCTCTACCTCCTGAGCTACGGCTGCCCCAGCAGTGGATTGAGCCCGTCTCATCACCATATTGCTCACTCCACCCAAAAATGCAGCCATTGCTAAACTTAAACCTCCTCAACTGTTGGTTTAAAATGATCCCAGATCATAGTTTAAGCCGTGGTTTAAAGTTTGGTGCAACGCGATTAAAACTTAAACCATCATTTAATCTTGTTGGTGCAATCCAGCCTTACAGTTTTACAGCATGTTACATGGCTGATTAACTTTAGACTTCAAATCATAAATTAAGACTTGGCTACAAATCCAGTCTACGTTAGCACTCAGTGATGATGATGCGTAACTCACCCATGTCAGACATTACTACACACTAAGGACAGAGGACAGGACAGTGCTCAGATGTAAGTAGCCATAAAGAGAGGATAGACTACAACAAACCGTTGTAATTAGACAGTGACCCTGTCACCTGAGGGAGAAAAATAGGAGACCACTCTGTTGCAGAACATACCGGGGTTAAGGTGGACTATCAGGTAGGAAGGATGTCAGTGATGAGTCAGAAAAACAGGCAACCTTAACCTGACCTGGTAAGAGCAAGGATACACACAAAGATGACAAACAGCATCACTCACATGTCTACTCATACCATAAAGCTAGAATGAACAGCTCCAAACCAAAGCCACAACTCACCCAAACATAATAATGTGACCAGTGGGCATGAAGAAAGATGCCATTCACGTCTGCAACTGTGTCATAAAGGGATGATAAAGTCTTCCTACCTGGCAACCTTGCTGTGGGTTCCAGTCAGAAGCATCTCGGGATGTTTACAAAAGTTGCTTGTCTTTGATAAAATGTTATGACCTCATCATCTGACCTAAAGGATGAAGGAAGAAAGAAATAAAACAGCATACAGCACATCTGAATCAAGTCTGCATTATAAAGTAAGACTGCTCATCATCACAAACTGTCAGGATAAACGTTCCTGTTTCATCAGGATACAGGGATAACTGGATATATCCCACCGTAAACCTTTAACTTAGAAAATAGCCTTAATGCATCCAAGATGGTTAGTTTAAGATACAACTTACTAAGTCAACAATCAATACCTTTGATTAACACATTTAAAGCAGCAATCCGGAGTTTTCCCCTTTCAGGAATTATGTATGATTTTTCAGAAATCCTTAAAAGTGACCCATCTCCAAGCAGCTGGAGGCTAGAAGACCATCTCCAAACAGCTGAAGGCTAGAAGACCATCTCCAAACAGCTAGAGGCTAGAAGACCATCTCCAGAAAGCTAGAGGCTAGAAGACCATCTCCAAACAGCTGAAGGCTAGAAGACCATCTCCAAGCAGCTGGAGGCTAGAAGACCATCTCCAAACAGCTAGAGGCTAGAAGACCATCTCCAAACAGCTAGAGGCTAGAAGACCATCTCCAAACAGCTGGAGGCTAGAAGACCATTCCAAGCAGCTGGAGGCTAGAAGACCATCTCCAAACAGCTAGAGGCTAGAAGACCATCTCCAAACAGCTAGAGGCTAGAAGACCATCTCCAAACAGCTGAAGGCTAGAAGACCATCTCCAAGCAGCTGGAGGCTAGAAGACCATCTCCAAACAGCTGGAGGCTAGAAGACCATCTCCAAACAGCTAGAGGCTAGAAGACCATCTCCAAACAGCTGAAGGCTAGAAGACCATCTCCAAACAGCTAGAGGCTAGAAGACCATCTCCAAACAGCTAGAGGCTAGAAGACCATCTCCAAGCAGCTGGAGGCTAGAAGACCATCTCCAAGCAGCTGGAGGCTAGAAGACCATCTCCAAACAGCTGGAGGCTAGAAGACCATTCCAAGCAGCTGGAGGCTAGAAGACCATCTCCAAACAGCTGGAGGCTAGAAGACCATCTCCTCATAAAAAGCAACACCAAAAATTCACCATAAAACATGCTGTTGAGCCACAGCAACGTTGTAAGAGGACAGATGAGAAACAACTGGATCTTTCTGAGGAATCATGTCAGCTTTTGTTCACAGACACAAAATGAAGCATTCAGGGAAACAACACTGGGCCTGCTATGGAACATGAAGAAGGCTCAGTTGTGTTCTGGACCTGTTCTGCTGCATCTGGTATATGAAGAATAAAAACTATGCAGGGTTCAATGAAATCTCAGCCAAATGTGCTACTCAGAGTGAGACAGTTTGGTCTCTGTCTCAGATCCTGGTCCTTCAACAGTGATCCAAAACACAAACTTATTAAAACATTGAAAATGAATCAGAACCAAATGTTGGACAGTTGTGATGTGTCTTCTGTGAGCCTTTAGTTAGATCCTGTTGAACATCTGTGGAAGGAGCAGAAACATCTGGAAAAGGAATCCTGCAGACCTGAGACAGCTGATGGCCAGAATACCTGTGGACAGGTGCAGACGTCCTCTATAAGGTGTTCTGAGGCAGAACATGTCTGCTTATTTTAATAGACCTCTCTCAGATGGAGCCACTTCAATTCAGTTTCACTTGACTGTCAAAACTGCCTTCTAGATGCACAGAGTTGGAATGGTGTTTCTTCATTTTCCTGGAGCAAACAGTAAAACATTTCTGTGTAATGAAGACAAAATCCCTAGTGGTGTTGGTAATAACAGCAAAATAATATCAAATAAAATAATATAAATATTAATGAAAAAGAAAGTATTCATGAAAACTCACACATGGCGGTTTTACAGACATAAACAACAAGCAGGATGCAGAATACGTCCTCTTGATGGTGGAGACCAACACGTGGATCAACAAGGTTGGGTTTATGATTAGGACTACCAGACATGTTTGCCTTTTATCTTATATGTAAAACAAAAGTTGGTCACCTTCTTCAGAGAATGAGCCATCCAGGAAACACGGTCACGCTATCCATCATCCCTGTTAGAATCACAACATAACACCAGCCTCATGAAGGCATCTGAGTTTTGCTGCAAGGCAAGTGAGTCCCACAGTGCAGGTGAGCCCCATGATGCAGCTCATCCACAGGGCTCTGTAGCCTCGACTTCATTCATCACTTTACTGACACATTCCTGCTGTCAGCCTGAGGCACACACACACACACACACACACACACACACACACATGCATTCATACACACACACACAAAGGCACACACACACACACACACATGCACACATATGCATTCATGCACACACACACAAAGGCACACACAGACACACACACACACACACACACAGTGTGCAAGAGTGTGGATGTGTGTGTGTGTGGGGGGGGGACCTGCTTCACTGGTTAATTGAGTCTCCTCTGCTTCATAGTGATGTTGCCTAAAAAGGAGGCTTAGTTCCTACTAAAGAATATTTTTTATTGCCAGAGAGAATCTCACATTACGAGGCATTTGTGTCAGTAGAATGGTGCAAACATACAAGTGATACATACACATAGGATGAGAAATAAATTACGAATAATAAGAAACATTAAGTGACTAGTGCAGAGCTGTAGTTACTTGGTGTTCAAGAGTCCTGCAGCAGAGGGAAGAAGCTGTTTCTGTTGCATGAGGTTCTGGTCTGAATGGACCTGAACCTCCTGCCTGAAGAGAGTGCATCAAACAGTCTTTGACCAGAATGAGAGAGTCAGCTGTGGTTGGACCTGCACACCTCAGAGAGCTGGAGATGTACAGATCATGGATCAATGGAAGGCTACAGCCGATCACCTTTTCTGCAGAACCTACAACACGCGCTGGCATACCACACAGTGATGGAGGAAGTGAGGGTGGAAGGTGTCCAGTGACTTTACGAGTTTAGAACCGCTACATATTATAACACCAACTTAGTTTTACATTAACGCTATCCTCGTGAGCTTTAGTTTGATGACAAGGGGTTGTGACTGTGTTCTTGTTGTTCTGCCTGGTTTTCCTAAACACAGTTAGTAGCTATAGTATAGGTGAGTGTCTGAGTCTATTTTAAATGTGCAAACCGAAGCATATTTTTTAAACAATTACTAAACGATAACATGTTCCTGTTGCATTGTATTTTTGCTGAGATGTTGTATTCTGATGTATTTATTACAGTGGGTTCAGGGCAGCACAGCATATGCAAACATTGGCTCAGCACTAAGTTAGAAATAATGCATGAGTTGGTCATGATGCTACAAGTGTCATGCTTTTGTCTAGTGGGCTATAATTAGCCTGCTGCACATTTGTTCCTATAGACATTAATATATCCATAAAGCTCCAAGTCAGCAGCAACTCCTCTATCACTCTTTTCACGGTGGTGCACGTTTCATCACCTCAGCTTCCGTTTCTATGGTAACCTATGGTTATTGTGGTTGGTTTCTTGGTCTGAAATGTCCTCAGGTTTTCCAGTTATCCTGCATGAGTCCTGGTCATCACATCTGAGCATATTTTTTGGATCATTTATTGGTTCTCCAAACTGATTGAATAGAAGAATTAGTATCAGACCTGCTAGACCTTTTCCACTTGACTGTATGTTACAGTCAGAATTCCCTTTATACTCAATTTCACGCATGAATTCCTTTTCATTAATCTGACACCATCAGTTTTATGCCTGAGTGAGTGCTCTAATGATTTCCCCCAAAACCTCAGCCTCTCTAAAGAGAACCTCACATTTGCACATCACTCTCAACATCGCGCCAGACACCAGCGGCGTTTTGGTCTCTAGGTGTTGCGTAATTTCATTCATGCTGTTCTGTGGTTTTCCAGTCTTGCATGTTCCGGTACGGTACTGTGCTTTTCTGCAATCATGTGTTTGGTGCAAAATGTTAGCAGATGATTCTATTATAAACACACATTTGAGGACCTCACAACATTGAGAAGCTAATGGATCCACTCTGGTCTTTGAGATTATTTGTTGTCCCTAAATTGGACCAATGTGCTTTCCACCGAAGAGCAACAACGAAGTAAAGTTAGTTACCAAAAGGAAAGAAAATGTTTTTTCTACACTTTTCCAGGTTAATTTCCTAGTTTATATTTGATTAAATAAAAATGATTCTATTAGCAGAATAGATTTCAGTTTTATAGGATTGAATATTATCAGCTGTGATTATTTTAAAGTAAGTTTTTATATGGTGTGTAGGATTAGTCTGGCACACCAATCTATATATGTGAAAATATAGTCATAGAAGAAGTTTATTTCTATAGAAATTTTCACAGGCAAAAACAAACACAAAATTAGCAACAGAAATACAATAAAACGAGTACGAAAACTAGAAAACTAAAAGATGTAAGTAACTAGCGGAGCGCGTCACCTGTGCTCAGGTGATTTCACCTCACCTGCACGGCCGCCAGCGCACACTCCACTGTTTTTCAGCCAGTAGATTAATTTGACCTGTTTAGTTCAAAAGTAACTCGAGGTGTATCAGGAGGAAGCAGGAAACAGTTTATTCTGGTGGATTGAGGAGAAGCAGGAAGATCAGAGCCAGACAGGACAGAAAAATATTCAAATAAAAACAAGAAAACTAAACAAAGTTCTTGAAAATGAAAATGTTGGTAGATTTATCCCACTACATCGTTTTACCTTCATAAAGCAATAATTCATAAGCATGTGATATTTATATATTTGATACAATTCAGATCACCTTCAAAATTCAGTCCCACATCCAGGGCCGTATCAAGGCATTTTGGGGGCCAAGGCAAACAGACCCCCCCCCCCCCCCCCCCTCTAAGCCAGGAGTTCTGACAGAACACCGGGAAAAAATTGGGTCCCAACGTGGTTTGTGTGATGTCATCGGTAGGCACAGATCCCCTGTCCTCATTTTTGGAAATGGAAATATGGTCACCCTACCTTATATACACATCTCCACACTAGCAGAACTCAGCGAATAAAGTCCGACCTGTGGTGAGATTTTTCCCATCATGCAAAAACTACAGCAAGAAGATGACTCTGCCTTCACAAGGAGCATAAAGGAGAACATTTGGAATGATTTTTCCAAACGATACCAGGTACAATTGATTATCATAAATAAACTGACAGTTATAATGCAGGAAACTGTGTGCGATTAATTTTCTTCCACCTATTGAACTACTCGGGAATTGATAAGGGAATTGATAAGGAATTGGATTGATAGACAGAATCGACAATGCCCTAGAATCTATGGTTGTCTTTCAAACTGTCTCTGCATGCTATTGGACAACGAACAACGTGACGTAATTACCAGTACTGATGTCAGTCAACGGGGCGGTCCACCACACACTGCTGAAGAAGATGCAAATACATCCTTTTTCTAAATCAAGGACATAAGGACCTCTATCTGCTCTTGACTCAAAGAAAAACCCAAGTCTAAATAGTCCAAAATTTATGCCAAAGCTGTTTTAAACGAACAGACGCCATCTTTGTTGTTCCGCTCTGTCGAAGTTGCATCCCGCCCACCAAACTGATAGAATGCTGTGATTGGCAAGACACAAGACTGCTCCGGCCAACGGTAGACCTGCTGAGACTAGCGTGGCTAGACCGACCTGCAGAGAAAAATCCTTTTGCCGTCTGCTACACTCTATCTAGGTTTCTAGGTTAGTGTAGGATGTCACCGTGGTCCGCCCTGGTCACAGCCTTGGCACTTGCAGCTTGTCATGTTTTCAAAGAGATGATACATATCAGTGTCAATTTTGACAAGAATGTTTAGTTTTAGTCTTTTGACTACATTTTTTAAATTTAACAACAGATTAAAATAAATTTATTTTTCTTGTGATGCCTACTTGAAACAGTAATTTCACAGTTTGGATCGATAAAACTATATTTATAATTGTTTTAATAACAATAATTAATGAAAAATACAAAAACAAAAATGCACACTGACAGGCAGATTTCTAAACTTGGGTCTGTGCTGGGTAATCATTACCTTGAATCAGTCCATGCCTTTATTACATCCTGGCTGGATTACTCAAACTCGTGTTTATGGGATCATTAAAGCATCTCTCTCATGCCTTCAAGAACATGTCTGTTTTCTTAGTTTTTAGCTGTCGTTGCCAATGTTCAGCCCTTTGGTCAGCTGTAATGCTGCATAAATAAACTGGTATACGGTAAAGCTGATCTAGTCAAAAACTGACTTGTTGACAGCAAACCACAGAATTTTAAATCAGCTCCTAACTCAGACAGCTGTTCCCCCAGTGGGTGGTGATAGTAGCTGATGGAGGAGGGAGCTGCCATCTCACTAGAGGTGTGTGTGTGAGTTCTCTCCATCATAGCACTCAGAGACGTCAGGAGGCTATCTACACACACACCCTCACACACACACACACACACACACTGAGGTGCCTGGGTAAACATATATGTTGTACAATACTATTTTTATTTTCAACACAGGACGCATTTTACTGGTGAACATTAGCTCAGATGGTGCAATCAAACCTTAGTGGCGACACCACTTCACATCCATACCTGACAGCCAGTTACTATGACGACACAGTCATAGAGAAACAGCAGGGCTGATGTCAGGGTCAACCAGAGTGTGAAGAAAGGGAGGAGGTGTGCGTGTGTGTGTGTGTGTGTGTGTGTGTGTGTGTGTGTGTGTGTGTGTGTGTGTGTGCATTAGCTCCATCCGTTTTCAGGTAAAACTGAGACTCTTGCTTCTCCCTCATGGAAGCAAAAGTAAGTTTTGGATTAGATGTTTCGTTGTAAAGGATCATTTGTGAGGATTATGTTACTGAAATGAATTAACAGTGTTGCATCAGAGGCATCTAAGACTAAACCTGCCTAACATGCAGACACCAGCACAAGTCTGTTGCACGCTGCACTGCCACCCACTGGAAGCTCACTGTCACACCAGCTTCCT
>SSNS01000003.1:4103723-4221223 GCA_006937985.1 Aphyosemion australe | reverse complement strand
GACCAACGCGCAGCGAGGAGAACAGTTTTACTTTCGGTTTTGCCAATGAACACTAGGGGGTGCTAAAAACAAGCCAAAACTGACTAGTGTCCCTTTAAAGTAACTCTCCGGAGTATTTCTTTTATCTGATGGCACCATCTAGTGGCTGACAAGCGTATCACACCAATAGTCGGTCGACTTTATAATTTAAGATGGCGACTGCACGTTTCTTGTTTATGAATGTGCTTCTGTAGCCGACAAACAGAGCTAAAACACATTGTTTTACAATTATTATTCTCATGTCATGTTGTGTTTTCATATATTTATATTTTAAAGACTTACTTGTCCGTGAAAAGTTCATCAACTCTGCATCAGCCGAGGTACTTCCTTAAATTTGTAGCACGTAAGCGGTAGTCTAACGCTATTGGTTAGTTCTGGTCGCCGCTCAGTTTCCTATTGCATGGATTTTACGGGGCAGGGGGCGGGCTTAGCAAAAAAAAGACGTATTGCTTACATTACATCACACTACATGATAAGACAATCACTTTTACGGATTTCTAAAAAAAATCATACATAATTCCTGAAAGGGGAAAACTCCGGATTGCTGCTTTAAATCATACCTTTAAAATAAGTAACCGTGCTGTAGTAAACTGAACAAATAAGAACTTTATTTTCCATTCAAAACACCAAACTGACAGGTTTACAAATATCCCAGAACAAACACTTCCAAATAAAGATAGTGATGAAAATGATGTCTGCAGCAACATGTTAATGAATACAGTAACACTAAATATGTCTAAACTCTACCCAATAATTCACTAAACAAACTAAAACTGGAATGATCACAGAATGACAAAATAGTTAAAAAATCTAGATTAACCTTGCTTGTGATCATTTACATTTAAGAACATTTTAGTTGTTTGTGATGATTTCAACAGCAGCTGTTCCCAGCCTTAGATTAACTCTTCTGAGGCACAAACATAAACATACTGAAGACAAATAAACCTTGTTATACTAGTTAGATCATGTTTAAATTGAGAGAATGTTCACTTATTTACAGTCCAAATCTTAGAAGACAAGTATGCAAGTACAATAATAAACTATGTAAAAAGAAGATTTTAAAGTGCTACCAACTTTAGAACGGTAGAAAACAATGATAAATGTACCATCATTAATAATGAGCATCTACTGTATCATTTAAAGCCATCTTTAACGTGCAGAATTTACAGACGTCGTCATACAGAATTTATAGTTTTGATGATATATCTCTGGTATAAAAATGAATTGAAGACTTAAGACGACTTTAGGTTGGCTGTGATGTTCTAACTGCAACGCTGCAAAGGTTTACACACACTGGAAATTATTGTTTGGTCAAAAAGAGTTTGGTTTGGACTTTTCTTCATCAGCTGCTTCTTTAGGATGAAGACTCATGATTTCATCCTCCTTTCAGCATCCCTGAAGTCAGAGTTCTGTAGATAAAAACAAAGCATCATTGTACACCTAAAGCAAACAGCTTATACTAAAATAACACTACTAACCAAGTGTTTTTAGTAAGAGTGTTGCTGTCGAACATGTTCCCTCTTGATCTCAATGTCATTGGTCTGCAAAAACAGAGCCCATAATGACTCCAACAGCAACAGGTAAAGACCATGGGGCAGCCATTTTTTAAAAATCGGTGAAGCCGACACGGATAGGAACAAAAATTGTAGTTCAACCTTCATCCACTAGGGCCTGGCACCAGAAGTGAACAAATCCTTATTGACTCCCATGTTAAAAATACCAATTTCACAGCAGAAATAAACATGTTTACAGCCTGGTTCAAAAAACATTTTAGGTTTCATAGGTCTAGTTTACAGTCATGTTAACTCTGAGGCGGGTGAATGTTTTGTAACTCTTCCGTTTAGGTGTAATTAATGCTGAAATTATGAATAATTAGATTTGATTCACAGCTAGCATGAGCGTCAGAGCTAGCGCTAGAGGCTAGCTCCGGGGAAGGCCTCAGCCTCACGTTAATATACAGTATGTTTGTCCATTTCGACTCTGAACTTTAGTTGTGTCCCCTGTCTGTTCATGTTTGGATGTTAACCGTGAAATTGTTTGGACAAAGAGGACAAGCTCATCCAAGACGTCTCTGCTTCATTTTTATCAGTAAGTAAAATTATATTTATGCAGCTGGTTTAGCTGGTTGAATGGGGGAAAATGCTGTGTGTTTAACATAACACTGCTTGGTCAAAGATGGGTTGAAATATCACGTGTTGGTGGGAAACAAAACTGCTGGCTGGGTAACGAAAATGGAGCTGACCGAGGCTAGCTAGCAGAGGCTTCCGGGCTTTGCTGGTCCAGCGTGGTCAAAGAAAAGTGAGGTCGCCGCTGCAGAAGGAAGGTTTACCGAGTTTCAGTCCTGTCTATCCCTTCAACAGCGGAGATCCACTAATCTGCGGCTCCATCCCCCCAGATGAACCGCTCCTGTAGACACTAATGAAGGCTGAGGAGACATTTCAGCAGTTAGATTAAGGTGTTGAAAAGATGAACGCACTTTTGGTTTCACCAACAAACACTAGGGGGTGCTAAAACAAGCCAAAACTGTCAAGCCAAACTTTACACTTAGTATATTTGATTTTTCTTTAAACAATTTGATAAATAGCCGTTGTGATTTTATACAGTTTTAGTTTGTGTTTACTGTGGCCAAGAATCATTTTTTGAGTGTAAAAACAGCACCTGTCAGATGAAAAATGATGAAGAAACGATGCAGATGAAACAGTTTATCAGTAATAATTCTGTTTATATTTTGTTAATGAATGAATACAACTGTAATAAATAAATATGATGATGAGATTTAAAACGCTGGCTGTATTTATTACTCTGAGGAATGCTGATAAACATTTTAAAAATGAAAAAGAATAAACCCTTAAACAAATTATTCATTGCTTTTTACTCACTGTAAATTAGAGTTTATTAAAAAAAAACATCAGATTTAATAAATGTTCATATTTTATTATTTACTTCATGTGATATTAAAAGTGTGGTTATTTTAATTAAAAAGGCTTTTATGTGTTTTTGAAATCCAACTTTATTTAATACTACTGGCTAAGAAATGCGTTTCTATATAAAGATTATTTATTGTTGGCTTTTCTAAGAACAGTAGTGATTTTTGCTATGTTTTTAAATCTAAACAATCTTTTACATGACTTCTGGGCTTTATTTATTTGTTTGTTTGTTTGTTTATTGCCAAATTATGGCTGTTATTACTTTAATCTGTTCTATTTGCATTAATGCAACAACGCTGCAGGATTTGGGCTTTTTTCAGTTATCCAGATCCAAACATGTTAGAGAAACCAGTAGTTTTTATTGTTGTTTTATTGTTCTAATACTTTTCTCTGTGTTAAACATGCACTGTGCTGTTGAATGTTGAAGATAAATTTAAGTTTTCTTTTTGATTAATTATGGTGAGGAATGTGATAAAAGCGAGGAACAGGAAATGTTGATTTAAAAATAATAGTAAATGTTTTTATTATGACATAATACAGAAATATAAATCATCAACAGAGCTCAAATGGCAAATAAACTTTGAATAATAAAAATTCATTTTGCCACAAAGAGTTTTATAAATTAAATAAACTAATTTAATTTACTGTTTATAGCTGAACGACACAAATTTAAACAACTTTCTCTCTTTTTCTTTTGGTGTGTGTGTGTGTGTGTGTGTGTGTGTGTGTGTGTGTGTGTGTGTGTGTGTGTACGTGTGTGCGTGTGTGTGAACCACCATCTATGTCACTGAATAAATGTAGTTTTGTTCTCAAGGCATCTCTGAAGTCAGTTTATGTCCTGCTGACACACACGAGAGAGAGAGAGAGAGAGAGAGAGAGAGAGAGAGAGAGAGAGAGAGAGAGAGAGAGAGAGAGAGAGAGAGAGAGAGAGAGAGAGAGCGGAAAAGACACAGTTGAGAACAAATGAAGGTGTCATAAACAGGAAGTGAGAGGAAGAAGGAACGCAACAATAAAAGCCAGATGAAGGATGTACAGAACAACAGAGAGAGTAGGAGGGGGGGTTAAACACAGTTCACTGGTTCAGTTTCTGCTGAATGATGTGCACACACACACATACATACGCATACACTCACACGCATACACACACACGCACCATCACGCATACACACACACATGCATACGCACACACACACACATGCGCACACACAGGCATAGACACGCATACACACACGCACATGCACACACACACATACATGTGCATACACACACACGCACCATCATGCATGCATACACACACACACGCATCCACACACACATGTATCCAGACACACATACACACACACACACACTTGTTCTCACACTAATCTGTATGGTAATGTGAACTTTGTTTCACCCAAAAACAGAGCGGTTGACCTGACCGTGTACTCCGCCTCACTTCTCCTTGTCCTCCATCTTCATCACCCCCTCCCCTGCCCCTCTGAAGTCTCTCATCCTTAGAGCACGACAGCATCGTTCAGATAAGAAAACCACACCATCCTCCTCTAAATCTGTTTTCAATGAAAACAAGATCAGAAAGAATATAAATGAACCTGATATTTAGAAGTCTGAGACTCTCTCAGAACGCTGCAGGAAACTGCATTGAACCCAGATATTTATTATTTTTGTAGTCATCTACCATTAATGTGGACACCAAGCCATTTTCTTTAGATGATCTTAAAACCGTTTGATTTTCTTGTTAACACGACTCCATATTGTCTTTTTACTGTTCGTTTTTCCATTTATTAAAGCATCTTCATCCACATCATTCTGACAGGTGGTGAGAGCACCCACGTTAACCACACATCAACATGCAGAGTAAGAGCATGGTTGGTTTGGTGTTTTTCTTCTCAGAGCAGAACCATTTCACAAAGATCAATGGGAACAGAAGCAGGATCAAGTGAGAAAGATGCAGATAAAACACATAAAAACAGCTCAGAGTTTTGATTCTTGTTATTTAAAATACTGTATGTGGAGCACAGTTTGGAGTTGAAGGCATGATGTCAAATGAGATGCTGTCATTTTTCACACCAGATTTCTGCATTTAATTGGCTCAGAGCATCTGTGACTTTTACCTCAATCATGCTGATGTTACAGTACAATGTGTGGTTGTCAGATGACTGTGCTTTTAATAAAGCTGAGCTAATTAGACACACGGGGCTCATGGAGGATTAAGGCAGAATAAATGTCCACTCTACTGTTCTGTTCTTTTTTCCAATTTAGAAATCACTGCAGTGATGCTGCACAACACCTGCTTCAGCACAGTTTCTCTCCTAACAACATAGGACCCAGGTCTCACTCTGCCTGGGCTAGGGGGCGGGTCCACAGTAGCTTCTATGGCTCCAGCTCTTCGAGAAAGATAAAGGTCTGCAAACATCTCTGTTACAGTAATACCACAATTTTATTTTGTGAAAAAAGTCACTGGCGAGGCCTAAAACTAATTATTGCTGCAGGGACCAATTCAGCTTATTCATTTATCACCAAATCACAAGAACCATCTCAAGGCATTTTACTAAGTAAACATTCCAACTGAACCTACTTATCAGTGCATTGAAATCAGTTCATTGTGCCAATTAGTTAAAAATTTCCTACCTATGGAAACCCAGCAAACTGCATCGAGTCACTGACTTGTGTCAGAGAGTTTACTGCAATCCTCATACTAAGGAAGCATGTAGCAACAGTGGAGAGGAAAACTCCCCTTTAAAGCCACATTCCACAACTTTTACACCTTAAAATAATGTTTTTTGTAAAGTTTTGGTGGCATACTATCATTTATTATGTTCATTTTTGAAGCTGTGATGGTGTTAGGGGGTCCCACGTCCGTTTACCGCACTATACAGTTTTTCACCCGCGACCCGACGCCGGACGTACTGACTGCGTGTTGCTTTACGGCACCATATTGCAAGCCAAAGGGGTGAAAAAAGTGCGCATTCCAAATGTGTGTTATGTCCGCCAAAACACGCATTTTGGTGGACATAACGCGCATTTGGAATGTGTGATTTTAGAACGTGCAGCTTTTTTTTCCCCTTTGCCTTCAAAACGCGCGTTTTGGCGGAAATAATTTGCGTTTACTATGTGCGCTCTTTTCACCCCTTTGGCTTGCCATAATTGTATAACGTAGACTCGCTGTAGCAGCGGCAGATCCACTAAAGAAAGCTAGAAATTCCTTATCAGAGGAATCTAGGAAAAGAAAAGGAGAACGTGATAGAACAAGAGCAAAGACCAGAGTTATTATTGGGGCGTCTTTTCCTCGCTGGAGAGCTCTTTTAGAAAGAACAGCATGAACTATGGACTCTGACCTAGCCGTGCTGCTAATGGCTAGGTAAGTAATAAATGATTTCACCAGGGTTATTGTGTTTGGTCGGGCATAAAGTTGTTATACAGTCCTGATAAAACTATTTATTCAATGTGTGGAGGTGGAAAAGTTTGTTTTCATTGTTTTGCCTGACATTAGGAATGTTAACATGCCTCTTATGCCCCAGAGAGAGATTTAATTTTACGACAGTGACGTTACGCAGCAAGCCTCTAGAGGGCGACAGAGAGCATATATCCGCAAAGTTCAGGAATGTGGCTTTAACAGCAGAACTTGGATCACCATGAGCAGCCATCTGTCACAACTCACTGGGTTTGGAGAAGACAGAGCAGAATGTTCAGTGGTTGGCAGCAGTGTGCCAGCCAATGGCCCCGTCCATGAGGCCACCACAGCTCAGCAGAACACCAGTGTAGCTTCTTCTGGGGAGAAAAACACTTAGAGAGAAGCTGAAATAACAGGAAATAATGCAATTAGAGAGTAGTGGTAGAAAAAGTAGCAGGGTGTGGAAAGTGGTCAGTATGTCCTCCAGCAGTCTTAAGTCCATTGTAACGAGGACACATCAATGCATCCTTCTGTGGAATTGGGACAGCAAGCTAACCCATAAGACATTGCATCACAAACCGTTATACCCCGAACAGAAAATAGCAGAGGAGAAGCTCCTAACTGGTAGCCTAGTGAACTAGACCAAATTCTTGCTTTGCAGAGTTTGGTCTAGGCACACTTCATAGGAACCCTCGCTGCCTGTGGCTGTCCAATCACAGCTCGCTATAGTTTTGGTTGGGCCAATCACAGCGCTCTATATTGTGGGCCACTCACAGAGCGGGAGTAGCCGATGACGTCAGCGCTGCGGCCGCGAACCCAAGCAACATGGCGGCGGCGCAGGAAACACATTTGTTTGAAACGGCTTTGTCATCAACATTGGATTATTTAGACTCCAACGTGCGTAAGTCTGTCTGATATACTTAGCGGCTTCTTATTTTTATCAAACAAAGTAGTGCAATGTCCCAGTACACCTGATATTCACATGTTTTTATACAAAAACGACAGAAATCATTGATGTTAGACGCCATTAAAGCCTCCCGCTTTTCCGTCGCCGTGATTATGTCACGTTGTTCGTCACTCTGATTGGTCCTAGCGCTATCCATATCTGACATTTTGAAAGACAACCGTAGATCCCGCCTCATGACTGAGAGCCGTCAATGGTTCGTGGCTATATATACACATATATAGGATGGCTTGCCAGGCTACCTAACTGTAGCAGGATGATCTCCTGCAACAGCTACCAACTAGTGGGCTGATCATCAGCAGAGGGTACTGTGGATATATAGTATAGAGCTTGACTTCCCTCTATCAGAGAGGTTTCTCTTGCTGATGATGCAATTTCCAGGTCACCATCCATCAGCCAGTTTGGCCATGTCATCCATGTCTTTAGAAGACATGGTGGATTTTCTCCATGTCCCAGGTTTGCCTAATTAGGAGACATGACACGACTCACTACTGTTTTGTTTTGGTTCTATTTGGTCTGGTTTTGTTCTGTGTTGTCCTGCTCCACCCCACCCTGTTCTGTGTTGGCCATCAGCAACATGAGTAAACCACAAGTTCTGCCCAGCAACTTTACCAGGTCATTTCTGAGTACAGACCCCAATGCAGGTACTCAAATGGCCAGAAAATGGTCCTTTACCAGTTCCGGTGGCCTAGGGGTATGAGTGTCCATCCCGGGACTGGGAGAGCAGGGTTCGAATCCCGAGACAACCGAATGGTCCAATAGTTGCTTTTGGTCCGAAAATTTTGGGAGAAATGTAATATTGGTGGATGTTTCTTACAAAAATGCGAGAGAACCACTTCATTAATTATTTTCATTGTTTTAATCTCCACAATATATTTATAGCTATACTATGTTAGAATGTTGTTAAGAGGCATAAAAAATGTTTTAAGCTAATACGTTTTCCATATTTGTCATTGCAGCTTTAATGATAGTTGTCCATGTTATGCCCGGTTCACACAGCAGGATAATTGTGCTGATTTTTGACCCGATCCTCCCCTTCTGACAATCCTAAGGATTTGCCTGATCTATATAATCTTATCAAATATTCTTACCGTGTGTGGTGTAATGCAAGCAGTGTTAGGCAAGTTACTTTGCAATAGTAATTAGTTATAGTTACTAACTATTTCAAAAAAATAGTTAGGAACTGAATAACAATATTATAAAAAGTAACTAATTCCCAGGAAAAGTAACTATTGCGTTACTTCTTTCTGCAAGAAAATGTGGAGTCCTCTCTTAACAGAACTTACATACAATGAGGAACATAAGTACTTGAACACCTGAGAAAATCAGAGTTAATATTTGCTACAGAAGCCTTTGTTTGCAGTCACAGAGGTTAAAGGTTTCCTGTAGGTCTTGATCAGGTTTGCACACACTGCAGCAGGTATTTTGGCCCACTCCTCCACACACATTTCCTCTAGATCTGTCAGGTTTCAGGGCTTTCGATGAGCAACACAAAGTTTCAACTCCCTCCAAAGATTTTCCATCAGATTTAGGTCTGGAGACTGGCTAGGCCACTCCAGAACCTTGATATGCTTCTTATGGAGCCTCTCCTTGGTGATCCTGGCTGTGTGCTTCAGGTCATTGTCATGTTGGAAGACCCAGCTACGACCCATCTCCAGTGCTCTGACTGGGGGAAGGAGGTTGTTGCTCATGGCTCCATTCATCCTCTCCTTAATACAGAGCAGTCGTCCTGTCCCCTTGGCAGAAAATCACCACCAAAGCATGATGTTTCCACCCCCATGCTTCAGTAGGGATAGTGTTCTTGGGATGCAACTCATCCTTCTTTTTCCTCTGAACACGGCGAGTGGAGTTTAGACCCATGAGAGTTGGTCTCATCTGACCACGACTTTCTCCCATGCCTCCTCTGGATCATCCAGATGGTCGTTGGCAAATGTCAGACGGGCCTGGACATGTGATGACATGATGCATGACTTTAAACCATGATGGCGTAGTGATCTACCAGAGACCTTTGAACCTGTGGTCCCAGCTCTCTTCATGTCATTGACCAGCTCCTCCTGTGTAGTTCTGGGCTGATTCCTCACCTTTCTTATCATCAGTGATATCCCACCAGGTGAGAACTTGCATGGAGCCCCCGTCTGAGGGAGACTGCAGTCGTCTTTAGCCTCTTCCATTTTCTAACAGTTGCTCCATCAGTTGATCTATTTTCACCAAGCTGCTTGGGTGTTGCCCCGTAGCTCTTTCCAGCCTTGTGGAGGTCCACAGTGTTGTCTCTGGTGTCCTTAGACAGCTCTTTGGTCTTGTCCATGGTAGTAGTTGGAGTCTGACTGATTGTGGGGTGGACAGGTGTCAAGCTCAGACAGGTGCTACTCATTTAGATGAATACGTAGAGTAGAGGAGGACTTTTTAAAAGCAGAGTAACAGGTCTTTGAGAGCCAGAGTTCTTGCTGATTGCCAGATGTTCAAATACTTTTGTGCAGCAGTGCAATACAAATAAATTCTTTAAAAATCAAGCTGTTGGTGGTGTTCAAATACTTGTGTTCCTCACTGTAGGGAAACATGAAAAACCCTGAAAATTTTAAATATTTTGAATAAAAAACCTGAATGTCCACTGCACGAGGCTTAACTTGAAGCAACAGGACAGGTAAGTTATGATTTAATTAAAACACATTCATTTCTCTATAATAAACAGATTTGTAAATATTGCCAAAATGTAAAATAAAACTCAATCTTTGGTCAATTTTGTGTGCATAGAGGAAGTTAAAGACAGAATGTGTTTGGGGTTTCCTTCATCAGAACAATTAATTTGAATAGTTGTGTATAATATGTACATTTTATAGACATATAATTATAGACATATAAGAAACTATTAATGGTAAACCAGAGGAAGGATAAGGATCGTTTAGCATTCACACCCTATCTTTATATTAGATGACAAACATTATTTGTTATGTTTTTCTTATTAAACACGGTAGAAAATGAAACTTGAGGAACATTAAATTACATCTCAGGAATATCAGGCTGAAAGATGAAAAAACACAATATTAAACATTTGGATAATTTATGAAACTGTTTTATTCATGCTAATACTATAAAGGTTGTTGTAAAGTCAAATGAGAAAATGATTACGCCGAACACACACTCACGCACACAGAGTGGGCTGTAAATTATACAGTCGCATGCACAGATGGTGTGTCTGCATGTGCACGTGTGAGTGTGTTTGTATGCTTGTGTCCCACTGATTTACAACCTCTGACTTGTCAGGAGAAGAAGGCAATTGAAGTCTTGAACCAAAGAACATAAATCCCAACAAGGACTAGCACGCACACACACACACACACACACACACACAGTGAGCGGGTGGGGTTCTAATTAGCTCTCCCTTGCTGAATGCACTAATTACCGTTTTCTCACCCTGTCTGCTAATTCAAGGATCAATTTAATTTTATGGATTCTTCATTGGAATTATAATTCACGAAGAACCTGCCTCCCTGCCCTACAAGACACATCTAACCACCTGTTAAGGAAATGCAAATTCTGTTTGGTTACATGATATATCGGTCAGTTATGGTTTGTCAGAGTTTGCAGTGTTTTTAACCAAATTTTACTTTTCCCCCTTTAAAATATTTAAAGTTTCATCTTTTAAATTGGAATTAGGAATTAACCATGGTCTCTTATTTTCCCATTAGCCCATACATGTCCTCATTTAGAATATGGTGTAAGCATCCATTCATGTCAGTAATCCGGCTCAGACTGCGAGACCATCTAAAGGCTCAGGTGTTCTGGATTCATCAGCTGATTGGAGTGTGACACTTTGAGCCTAGAATATTGAACCTTTTCACAATATTATAATTGTCTGAGATTTTAAATGTGGGGTTTTCATCAGCTGTAGCCAGAATCATCACAATTAAGGCTGCAAAATACATCGCAAATGTATCGTCATCGCGATTGCAGCATTCGCAATAGGCATATCGCAACAAATAGAAAAAACACAATGAATGGTCAGCTCAAATGTTTGCTACACATAATGCATTTTGTCAATCAAACTGAAGCATTAAGTTTTTGACAAATCAAATAGAACCTTTCACCCATTTGACCAATCGGGTGGGTTCTTATAGGTTAGTTACCTGCTCCTTAGGCGGACGGCACTTCATTTGGATGGCTAGCAAACACCCGAGTTAGCTAAGACAGCGTCGCAATGGCCGAGGGTAAGACGTGTGCGGAAAGTTTTAGCGAGAAAGAACTCATGTTTTAAACAGCATGTCTCTTATTTCAAGATATTTTGGTTACAAGAGTCATTTGTTTGTTTATTTCAAGTCATATCGTCATCGCAATATTAATCACTGTTATCGCACATCGCAGGTTTTCCTAATATCGTGCAGCCCTAATCACAATTATAACTAATAAAGGCTGAAATGTCCGGATTTGCATGGAATGAGTCTGTCTCATAGATTAGTTTCAGCTTTTGGGTTGAATTACTGATATAAATGAACTTTGGTCTAATGAATGGAAAATTTGCATTTCCAAAATGCCCCAACGGCACCATGGATAAAGTTAGAGTCATATGTCTTCTTTGTAAGAAGAGTTTGCTTTACCACTGAAGCAGCTCAGGTTTAACTTACCTCATTTACGCAAAGCACCAGGTTGTGAGTGCAACCACAACTAGCGTTGGCAGTGAAGACGTTACCAAACTAAACTCAAGGAGGACACCCCGCGAATGACCAAGTCAGCGACTGAGATAACAATGACCTGCAGGCCAATAAACATAGTGGAGGATGAGGGGCTAACAGAGGTGTTGCAAACTGCGTCCAGTGACCCATCATACAAGCCACCGTGCAGGACTACAGTGACGACCAGAATCAGCAGGATAAACGACGGCAACAAGAAAAATAAACTTGAGATTTTGGTGGAAGACTCGCCCAACTTTGTTGCTATAACCGGAGATCACTCGACCTCAGCTGGCAACCACAGCTATTTGGGGGTGACCATACACTTTATGGATGGTGAGCAGAACCTCAAGTCATTGGCAATGAAAACCTTAACAGTTTCTCAAGGTGTGAAATGACGATAAGATCTCCAACATGGGTACAGACAGCAGCAAATACGCTGGCTGCTGTGAGAGCACTTCCATCCAAGCACATTGTCTGCAATGCTGATGATTCCAGATGACCATCACCACCTGCTGTGATAGCAGTGGTTTTTTAATGGTTTACTAACAAAGTGCTGAAAGATTGTTGGCCATTTTAAACAAAGCCCTGCGAGCATCGCAGAACTTAACCAGCAACAAGAGCGAGCCATTTCCACAGGAGGTACCGACCAGGTCAAATTCCACTCTCACAATGGTCTCACACCTCCTATGCAACCGAGAGGCTGTCCAGGCTACATTGGACAAGCAGAGCAACCACAGATTGGACAGGCCAACCGAAGCTGAGTGGGGGAAGCTGCAGAAGCTGGAGTTGCTGCTTGAACCATGCAAGTACGCCCAAATAAACACCTGTCCATTTAATGAAATATACTGCTGTCACAAAGGTAATCCAAAAATAAATCTCATTGGGTATCATTTTAAGGACAATTAAAAGGTTATTTTGTGAATTTACAACCTCTGCAGGTGTGTGACTGGGCTGCTGGGTCTCTTGCTCTGTAGTGCTGCCTGCTTTTCACCATCTGGACCATGTCATGGACATCACTGGTGATGATCCAGCCTACGTGGTAAAGTTCAAGAATGACTTCCAGAGGGACCTGGCCACACGGCGAGATGATGCCAACAACACATGGTTCAATCATGCATTCATCTTTCCTCCCATCCATCTATCCATCATTCATCCACCCACTCATTTCTTTCACTCAGGCATGGAGAGCATGTTCTAAGCAGCTGAGCCCAGAAGAGCTGCTACTGTCCAGCCCTCCACAGAGAGTTCTGACTCTGACTCAGAAGAAGATGGAATGGAGTCTGGAGAGCTGTCAGCCCTGGCACACAGGTACCTGGCCTCTCCAGCAACCTCTGTCCCTTATGAGAGACTGTTTAGCCTTGCAGGTCACATGGTGCAAGAGAAAAGGGCAGCTTAAGCTGGCCTGTCTCTCTTTGGGTCAAGCTGTGTGCATGTTTCAGGCCAAAATCACCGGGGTGTGTAAACTTTTCGACAGGGTCCTTTTGGTATTTTATTTTGTTGTGGTGATTTAAAATGAGTTCATACATTTTTTCACACTAAATGGCTTCACAACATCACTGACCATGAGTGAAAAAAGGTTTTTGTGTTTTCACTCATATTCTTTGAGAAATGGACAAAAAATCCACCAGGGTGTGTAAACTTATTGGCACTACTGTAAAGATGGCAGCACTTAGGACTAGTGTCAGACAGCAGAATGGAAATGGCTGGCCTGCATCTTCAATATGTTAAATATAATAAACAACTTCATAAAGCCACTTTTTTCTTATATATCAACATCTACCACAATAATATAATGAAGTTAAATGAAAATACCTCATGTTTCTCAACATGTTTAGGTGAGATTAAAAATTAGATACATTAATTACACAATTTTTTGATTGCATGACAGCATTAATGATGATACATGCTAGCTATTTATTAGCTAAATTTAGCACAGCATGGAAACAAAATTAACTAGTTTTCAGAGTGATAGGTTCATATTTTGAGTTTTTTTGTTTCTGAATGATTTCCAATAACGTTGTTGGCGTTGCTTCCTAACTATGCTAGTAAAGAGCTAGCATGTGTCATCATTTTGTAGCCCAAAGCACAAGTTTGTACGGAAGAGGATTAGGGCCACTGAAAAAAAAAGAAAAGAAAGAGAATTCTGACTTTTTTCTCAGAAATCTGACTTTTTTCATTCAGTCAGACAAAAGTCAGAATTCTGAGAAAAAAGTCAGAATTCAGAGACTAAAGTCAGTATTCAGAGATTGAAATCAGAATTATGAGAAAAAAATTCAGAGTTCTGAGATTGAAGTCAGAATTATGAGAAAAAAAGTCAGAATTCAGAGATTAAAGTCAGAATTATGAGAAAGAATTCAGAATTCAGAGATTAAAGTTGGAATTATGAGAAAAAAATTCAGAATTCTGAGATTAAAGTCAGAATTATGTCAGAATTCAGAGATTAAAGTCAGAATTATGAGGAAAGAATTCAGAATTCTGAGATTAAAGTCAGAATTATGAGGGAAAAAGTCAGAATTCAGAGATTAAAGTCAGAATTATGTGGAAAAAAGTCAGAATTATGAGAAAGAATTCAGAATTCAGAGATTAAAGTCGGAATTATGAGAAAATATTCCAAATTCTGAGATTAAAGTCAGAATTATGTGGAAAAATGTCAGAATTCAGAGACTAAAGTCAGTATTCAGAGATTGAAGTCAGAATTATGAGAAAAAAATTCAGAGTTCTGAGATTGAAGTCAGAATTTTGAGGAAAAAAGTCAGAATTCAGAGATTAAAGTCAGAATTATGAGAAAGAAAAACAGAATTCAGAGATTAAAGTTGGAATTATGAGAAAATATTCAGAATTCTGAGATTAAAGTCAGAATTATGTGGAAAAATGTCAGAATTCAGAGACTAAAGTCAGTATTCAGAGATTGAAGTCAGAATTATGAGAAAAAAAGTCAGAATTCAGAGATTAAAGTCAGAATTATGAGAAAGAATTCAGAATTCAGAGATTAAAGTCAGAATTATGAGAAAGAATTCCAAATTCTGAGATTGAAGTCAGAATTATGAGGGAAAAAGTCAGAATTCAGAGATTAAAGTCAGAATTATGTGGAAAAAAGTCAGAATTATGAGAAAGAATTCAGAATTCAGAGATTAAAGTCGGAATTATGAGAAAATATTCCAAATTCTGAGATTAAAGTCAGAATTATGTGGAAAAATGTCAGAATTCAGAGACTAAAGTCAGTATTCAGAGATTGAAGTCAGAATTATGAGAAAAAAATTCAGAGTTCTGAGATTGAAGTCAGAATTTTGAGGAAAAAAGTCAGAATTCAGAGATTAAAGTCAGAATTATGAGAAAGAAAAACAGAATTCAGAGATTAAAGTTGGAATTATGAGAAAATATTCAGAATTCTGAGATTAAAGTCAGAATTATGTGGAAAAATGTCAGAATTCAGAGACTAAAGTCAGTATTCAGAGATTGAAGTCAGAATTATGAGAAAAAAAGTCAGAATTCAGAGATTAAAGTCAGAATTATGAGAAAGAATTCAGAATTCAGAGATTAAAGTCGGAATTATGAGAAAATATTCTGAATTCTGAGATTAAAGTCAGAATTATGTGGAAAAATGTCAGAATTCAGAGATTAAAGTCAGAATTATGAGAAAGAATTCCAAATTCTGAGATTGAAGTCAGAATTATGAGGAAAAAAGTCAGAATTCAGAGATTAAAGTCAGTATTCAGAGATTGAAGTCGGAATTATGAGAAAGAATTCAGAATTCTGAGAAAAAATTCAGAATTCAGAGATTAAAGTCAGTATTCAGAGACTGAAGTCGGAATTATGAGGGAAAAAAATTCAGAATTCTGAGATTAAAGTCAGAATTATGTGGAAAAATGTCAGAATTCAGAGATTAAAGTCAGAATTATGAGAAAGAATTCCAAATTCTGAGATTGAAGTCAGAATTATGAGGAAAAAAGTCAGAATTCAGAGATTAAAGTCAGTATTCAGAGATTGAAGTCGGAATTATGAGAAAGAATTCAGAATTCTGAGAAAAAATTCAGAATTCAGAGATTAAAGTCAGTATTCAGAGACTGAAGTCGGAATTATGAGGGAAAAAAATTCAGAATTCTGAGATTAAAGTCAGAATTATGTGGAAAAATGTCAGAATTCAGAGATTAAAGTCAGAATTATGAGAAAGAATTCCAAATTCTGAGATTGAAGTCAGAATTATGAGGAAAAAAGTCAGAATTCAGAGATTAAAGTCAGTATTCAGAGATTGAAGTCGGAATTATGAGAAAGAATTCAGAATTATGAGAAAGAATTCAGAATTCAGAGATTAAAGTCAGAATTGTGAGAAAGAATTCAGAATTCTGAGGAAAAAAGTCAGAATTCTGAGAAAAAAGTCAGAATTCTCTTTTTTCTGAATGATTTTTGATAACATTCCTAACTGTGATAGTAAAGAGCTATAGCATGTGTCATCATTTTGTATCCCAAAGCACAAGATTGTACTGAAGAGGTTTAGGGCCACTGAAAAGAAAAAGAAAAGAAAAGAAAGAGACTTTTTTCATTCTGAGAGTAAAGTCAGGAAAAAAGTCAGAATTCTGAGAAAAAATTCTGAATTCTGAGAAAAAAGTCAGAATTCAGAGATTAAAGTCAGAATTATGAGAAAAAAGTCAGAATTCAGAGATTAAAGTCAGAATTATGAAAAAGAAAATTCAGAATTCTGAGATTAAAGTCAGATTTATGAGAAAATATTCAGAATTCAGAAATCAAAGTCACAATTATAAGAAAAAAAGTCAGAATTTTCTTTCTTTTCTTTTTTTTCTTTCAGTGGCCTTAATCCTCTTCCATAATTTTGCTAATTTATCTTCAGAGTTATTTGGCAATCCTCTGAGTATTCTGCTCCATGAACATTTTCTACAAACACTGTGCCTTTTCTCCTCCCCTACCTGTTTCTCAAATGCCATACACGTCTCCATTTTTTGAACTTCAGGGTAAATAAATAATACGGACACTGAGGATTTTCAAACTAATTACCCTTTGGGAGAGTTTGGGTGAGAAATCTGCTGACTTGATAGAAAACAGATCAGATCTGGCTCAGAAACACTTTAATCTTGAGAGTTTTGACTTTTCTGGTTGTCATTTTCATCTCATAAGTTGTGGTCAGAACAATGCAGGCCCCTAATGAGGCCATTGTTATTACCTAATGAGTCCATCAAGGTCACACGAGTCTCTGGCTCTAATCTCCATTCACTTCCCTGTTAGTGTCATTAGAGCTCTCCAACATGTGATCTTTCAGAGACATGAACACAATCCCAACAGCAAAGCATGGGGGTGGTAGCAGCATGGAAGAAGAAGAAGAAGAAGAAGAAGAAGAAGAAGAAGAAGAAGAAGAAGAAGAAGAAGAAGAAGAAGAAGAAGAAGAATTTTTTATATAGCGCCTCTTAAGATAAAAATCACGAGGTGCTTCACAAGAACAAAAAATAAAAAAGTAAAGAAATGAAAACATTATTTAAAAATATTAAAAAATGGGAAAAGTAAAAATTGTGATTAAAGATGTGAGGAAAGTAAAAAAGAAAATGAATAAGAAAAGGGTGATCAGCGGATCTCGGGAAAGGCAGAAATTGGTAGAAAGAGCTGAATGAAGAGAAGGTAGTGATGAAGACTCAACAGAAGGTCACTCAAAATCCAGCCTGAACAGGTGAGTCTTCAGCTGCTTTTTAAAGGAGACCACTGAGTCCACTGACCTCAGGCTCAGGGGGAGAGAGTTCCAGAGTCTGGGGGCCACAGCAGCAAATGATCTGTCACCTCTGGTCTTTAGCCTGGTGCTGCACAACCAGTACTACCATGGGGGTGGTAGCAGCATGGGGGTGGTAGCAGCATGGGGTTCGGTGGCAGCACAGGGGTGGTAGCAGCACAGGTGCTATAAGCAGAATGGGACATATGTCCTGTGGAACTTCATAAAATGTTGGGTTAAAGTTGTGAGGCAAGAACATTTGTTCTTAAAATAGTGTTAAAAGTTTTTATTTATGGTAAACCTGATAGTTGGAGCTAGCTAAGCAGACCCAGGCTAACGGAGAACTGCTGATGATGCAATGATGAGCACCTTTCCTCTTTAGTATTTGCTCTCACTCTCGGTGCATTAGCATGCCATTATTGCTTGTCAATAAAGGCAAGTCATTAACTTTGTGTGTCTGCACTTTAATTATCTCCAGGCTCCAGGTCTCTGTCTGTTCTGCACTTCCTGCAAAGCTCAACCTGGACACTATTATTTGATGGTGGCTGCTTTTCACTCTCCTTCTAGGGAGAGAAAAGGTTCAACTGTTTGTTTACAAACAATTTCACAAATACGCTCAATTTGCACTGAATAAAAAACACACACTTAAAAAGTTCATGTCATGTCAAGCCACTCCCACCTGGTTCATACTGTCAGAAGTTTATATTGTTAATTTATAGTTTATATCTGTGTTTATCATTTAAGTTATTGCTTCTTTACCTAGGCTTTCCATAACCTATATTATATTATATTATTATTTGTAAATAGGATAAATAATCATCATTTCACTGTAATGACATGAAGGTTTAGTCTACATATACAAAATAAACATTGTATATTAAAGTGTATTGTGCCTCTTTTGTCATCAGCAGTTATTTTACATTTATATTGTAACACCTAGTGGTGTCACATCTCATCTCAGATGTACCGCTGAGATGAGTCTCCCTCCGGTAAGTCCATGGCCATCTATTGATGTCTCCCCCCCCCCCCCCACACACACACACACACACACCCAGCTGCACCAGTAGAACCTGCTGACTGGCCTCCTCCTTTTACTGATGAAGAAACAAGCAGAAGGAATTAAGAACAACTACACGCTCACTAAATAAATGGACGACAAACGTGTCACCATGAGCATTTTAACAAACTCTCAGTTAATGAAAAACAAACCTTTTGAAGTTTAGTTGTGCCCTGGAGAAAAGTAACAGCTTTGCTTCTGCTGCTAAATTTTTGCCAAAACAGATTATGAACCACACAGAACAAAAATATCTGAGGTGTGGAACACTGAAAACCCATTTTTTTATTTCTGATTAGAATCAGTCACTCTGAGTGTTTCATGCAGGCTGAACATGAGAATAGTCTCCTATGGGCTGATGTACCAGAGCGCTGGAATGGTTTATCAAGTGGAACTCTGACCGTCTGTAGGTAGAAGACTTTTTAAGATGGTGTGGATAACTAAAACAGTAGCTAGCTCATCCATCACCCCTGTCTGACTGCCAAGGCAAGTCAAAACAACAATAGTCCTGTAGAGTGACTTCATTTACAGCAGCCAACTCAACGAGGTTCACCCAGGTTTCACACAAAAAGAGAAAATGCAAGCCACCGGAGCTACCCTCAATCCACACCGGAGGCGTCAGCGGCGTGGAACGGCAGCGGAATGGCTTACTTGCGCGCTCCAGGAACATCTCAGACAGGGAGTGGTTTCTCTACTGCCCTCCTCCCTGGATTCGTGAGATCGCAACATCCCTCGAGACTTCAAAGGTCAATGTTTGTTTATGCCATCCACCATTAAACCAAAAAGGAGATCATGTTTGATATCGCTGTTTGATGTCATGTATAATGATGTTCCTCTCCACTGCCACGACTAAAGCCTCATTGTCCATGATGAGAAACACACAGCTGCACTTCTCGAAAGATGCTGGGAGTAAATACGCTGTTAGGTCACATGTATTGACATAATCGACACAGATAAGAAATCACATTTCTGCAATAGTCTTTTATTTTGAAAATTACTGGATGTTTTACACTGAAACCATGTCTAACCTTATGTTAACTGCAGAAATGGACAAGTCCCAGAAGCGGCTTGCAGCAAAAATAGAACCCAATCCTGTCTTTAGCACCGCAGCCGGTGTGGATCAACCCATAGACCAGGGGTGCCCAACCCTGGTCCTGGAGGGCCAGTATCCAGCATGTTTTAGTGGTTTCTCTGATTGATTCAGTGAATGAATCACCTGTGCAGCAGCTCATCAAGCTCGGCAGAAGCCTGCTAATCACCTGCTGATTGGAATCAGGTGTGTTGAAACAGGGTTAAAACTAAATACTGGATACCGGCCCTCCAGGACCAGGATTGGGCACCCCTGCCATAGACTAATGGAGTCTTTTGAAGCTGTCGTTCCACGTCGCTGATGCCTCCTGTGTGTATTTGGGGTTAAAGAGATCATTCAGGTGATAGATAGAACTCCCTGATGCACTGATTTGGTGAGGTGTCCCAATACTTCTGGTAACATAGTGTATTTCTAACTTATGGCCCAAAACACAGAGAAGAAATACAAAAAAAATATGTATGAGACTCACAGATATAGATTTAAAACGATAAAAGCCCTGAGCTCAGAGTGAGTCTGATTCATCAGTGCTGCCTCATTCATTCATTCATTCATTTATTCATTCCAGTCCATATTCTGGCAAACACACAGAGCCAACGATGATTCGTCTCTTTAGGCTGGATCGCTGCAAACTATGAAAACACATCAGAAAACAAAGCAACACACGCTCTCCTTCACTGTTCAGTTCTCTTCTACCTGCTATAGCCAGAGAAGTCCCCAACTGAAAGGGGTGTCAGGGTAAGCATAGCGGACACAACTCCATCACGTTCACTCTTTTATCGACACCTTGGACAGGGAAACGTACAACATTTGCTTCAACGTAGCGGCTAAAGGTCACGCTAGCTTTGTTAGCACAACTGTTGCATCGTCAACTTCCCGTCACGGAAATATTGGTAGTGATTAGCGATTAGGTCGTAAACCTGCGATGTGAACACACACGAACACCTGGATTAACACACGGAATAACTAACTAACATTACAAACTATTCATCAACATTTATATCATGCTACTCACCGGCGCGGCATCTCAACCCTGACCATCAGGCGATTAAACAACGTAGCCTATGCGCATGTGCACTAAAGTTAGGCAAGCCATTATGAGCCGTAAGTATCAACATCGTGAACAAACTTATACATTTCAAGTACGTAATTAATCTAAACTCACTAGCAAACGTATAAAATAATTACTCATAACAAATTGCAGCTTGGCATACAAAAATGCTATGAACTGCACAATATTCATAACACACATATAAACATGATGCTTTCACAGGAAAGCTCTACATTCACTAGGACCAAGTGATCAATGATTGAGCACCAACTGATAATGTTCACTACAACAACAAAAATGCTGTTCAACACAGGAAATGGTGAAGTTCACCAGGAGGGGTACCCCCAACCTTTCTCTGCTTGGTGTGGTGTAGTCAGCGCATCGTGAGCTGATCCCGGTGGAGCCTCATGGTCACGACCACCAAAATACACCAACATGAGGATCAAACCCTCAATAATAACAAGGCTGAAAACATTTCCTCCGTATTGTTTTATATTATATTAATCATGCTAGCTTTTGATTTTCACTCTTGTTTTGCAAGTTTGTAGCCATGGCAACAGCAGGACTATTGTTCATGTCATCAGACAAAAACTACCCTGTCCTAACATCCAGTAATGATCTGTCACCATGGACACTGGTTCCTACAGAGTAATGTGCATGCATGTTTTTTGGTACTCCATTCATTCAAACTAACTTTGCATTGATTTTCCCGTTAAGGAAAAACTCAGAGTGTGCACCCACATGGCTTCATCTAAGTGAATCACACATGAGCACAAACAAACAGACAGAGGTTTGCACAAATGGTTTGCCTGAGAGATGCCAGACCTTTAAAAGAGCAGAGTACTGGTGACGCCAGACGCTGAGCCTGGAAGCACTGGATTGGGTCAGTACCAGCCCCCCCCCATAAAAAAAGAAAAACTAAATAATTTTAGGGTGCTAACATAATATTTCTCCTATCATGCATACTTAAACTGTAAACATTATCTGTGCAAAATGACAACTACTTCAATTTAAGTTAGTAACAGGAAAAGTGCCACATTTATTTGTCTCCAACAGCATCTGAACCACATTCTCCCCGAGATAATCCTGACAAACGCTCTGTGATGCCTTTTGCCCAAAGTTAATCATTAAGTTCAAGGTGGGAAAAAGTTTGATTAAAAAGTTAAATAGTACAAGTAAATTAGCGTTGAGAAGGTTCAAATTCAAACCAGTTTCCTCGAGAGGGGTTGGATTTTCTGCCACTCCGGAGTTGCTCCCACTGAGAGGCACCAATCAGGAATGGGCATACATCTTGGTGCCTGTACGTTGTCCCTCCACCTAGGTGTGGGGGGACGGGTCCTGACTGTGGTTTGTGCTTATGCACCAAACTGCAGATCACACTACCCACCCTTTTTGGAGCCTCTGGGGGGGGGGGGGGGGGGGGGGGGGGGGGGGGGGGGGTAAGGGTTGCCAGAGAATGCTCCTGCTGGTGACTCCCTTGGTCTTCTGGGGGAATTCAATGCTTACGTGGGCAACAACAGTGAGACCTGGAGAGGTGTTTCTGTGCTCGTCGTTGGATTCATGGAGTTCATTAAGGCTCTGGATGTTGTGGGGCTGTGTTGGTTGACATAGCTCTGTGGTGTTGTGTGTACATCGGGGGCAGTTCCACTGGACTGGCAGACCGGGGTGGTGGTCCCTCTATTAAAAAAGGGGTGTTCCAACTACAGGGGGATCACACTTCTGAGCCTCCCTGGTAAGGTCTATTCATGGGTTCTGGAGAGGAGGGTCCATTGGATTGTCCAACCTCAAATTCAGGAGGAGCAACGTGGTTTTCATCCTGGCCGTGGAACACTGGACCAACTCTCCTGAATGAAGGGGTCCTGAAGGGTGCGTGGGAGTTCGCCCAACCAATCTACATGTGTTTTGTGGATTTGCATGGCATTCGACCGCGTCCCTCAAGGGGCCCTGTGGGGGGTACTCTGGGGGTATGGGGTACCAGATCCTTGCTACAGGCTGCTAGGTCCCTGCATGACCAGTGTCAGAGCTCGGTCCACATAGCTGGCAGTTAGTCAGGCTCGTTTCCGGTGAGAGTTGGACTCCGCCAAGGCTGCCCTTTGTCACTGATTCTGTTCATAACTTTTATGGATGAAGATTGAAGATTTCTAGGTGCAGCCAAGGTGTTGAGGGGATCCGTTTTGGTGGCCTAAGGATCAGCTCTCTGCTTCTTGCAGATGATGTGGTCCTGTTGGCTTCGTCAGACCGTGATCTCCAGCTGTCTTTGAAGTGGTTCGAAGGCAAGTATGAAGCAGTTGGGATGAGAATCAGCTCCTCTAAATCCAAGACCATGGTCTTGAGTCAGAAAAGGATAGAATTTCTTCTACAGGTCAGGGACAAGGTCCTGCCTCAAGTGGATGAGTTTAAATATCTCAGTGTCTTGCTCATGAGTGAGGGAAAGATGGATTGGGAGATCGATAGGCGGATTGGTGGTGCGTCTGCAGTGATGCAGGCATTGAACTGGTCTGTCATGGTGAAGAGAGAGCTGAGTCGGAAGGCAAGGCTCTCGATTTACTGGTCGATCTACGTTCCTACCCTCACCTATGGTCACGAGCTTTGGGTAGTGACCAAAAGAACAAGATTGTGGATACAAACGGCCAAGATGAGTTTTCTCTGCAGGGTGTCTGGGCTCTCCCTTAGAGATAGGTGTCAGAAGCTTGGTCATCCGGGAGGGGCTAGGAGTAGATCCACTGCTCCTCCACATTGAGAGGAGCCAGTTGAGGTGGCTCAGGCATCTGATTAGGATGCCTCCTGGACACCTCCCTGGTGAGGTTTTCCAGGCACATCCAACTGGGTGGATGGATGGATGGATGGATGGATGGATGGATGGATGGATGGATGGATGGATGGATGGATGGATGGATGGATGGATGGATGGATGGATGGATGGATGGATGGATGGATGGATGGATGGATGGATGGATCAAAGTAAGACATCTTAATTACAAACAATTATTGTTATAGCCTCTTTGCAGAAACACGACCGAGTGAGTGCTGTCACCTCAGACCTATTGTTGACGTATTTTTCTCCACTCATGTTGTTTACATTTAGGCAGAAACGATAGAATAAATGGATGGTACGTTATGAAACTAGAAAGTTTGGTTACAGACAGAGGCTCTGCGTGCTGACAGGCAGGGCAGGAAATTGCTTGTGGCCCTCAGGCCACACGGGGCCCCCATAAGGCCAACAAAGCTGTCAACAAACTAACGGAAAAACAGCAGCGGGCTTCTTAGTCCGCACTGGAGAGCGGGCTCCATGACAACCTTGCAGCACCATTGGGTACAGATTATAGTTCAGGATATGTTTTGTTTACTTTCATTGAGTTCTGGAGACAAAATTTAGTAAAAAAAAATCTGAAATTTATATGGATTTTGTATTCCACTTCCATCTGTATTTTTAGATAGGGTTGACGCTCTCTCCTAGATACTCCTTAAGTTGATTTGGATTATAGATCAAGTTTTATAATTTATTTAATTATAAATGTCCAATTCAATAGTTGTGACGACAGTCTTCTGTCCTGCAGATATAACACATCTGGCTTAAGTGGATGTTTCTGGATCTCAGGGTCTCAGAGCTCATTGCTAGTTTTGAAATGGAATACAATTTTCTAAAACCACTGAAATAGGTTTCCTCTCTGTCTACAGCTGCTGCAGTGGCATCCAGCCCTTGACTGACTACACAGTAAGATGAAAAAGATTATTGCAATCAATTTTAGTAGGACCAGTTACAATTAGTATCTTACCCGTGGTAAATATGGTGGCTTGGGTTTACCTGTTTTAGGTGAGTCCTTTAAACCTGTTATAACTATGATCATATAATGGTTTATATGATCTCATATCATTTGATTCATTGGACACTTAAACCTTGAGCCATTAAAACTGAATACTGATGTATGATATAGTTTCAAATAACCCCAAGTTCAATAAAAATTTCAGGTTTGTGACACAAGTTAATGTGTCACTGTGGGAAGAAGCAGAAGAAACTAATATTCTCACACTAGCAGGATCCCAGCAGCTTCTTAATCCCCACTGACGTCAAGTAAAGACTCACAAAGAATCACTTCACTTTCGGCTTCTTCTGTTTGCTGTTCAACTGAAATAATTTGAAACTCTCCCATGAACGTGCACCACATGTTCTACACCTACTTCATCCAGGAGTCAGTTGTTGATTTGGGGGGGTGCGCTCCCACTTCAGCGTCCATCTTCAGAACCAACAGGACCGGGTCCATTTTTACTCCAAGGTTGGAAATGGAAGAAGTTGCATGAGGAGGTAGAGAGTGGAGGTCATGTGACTAAAAACAATTACCTCTGTTTTAGAGTCATTCAGATGGAGGACGTTTTCAGCCAGCCACTCCTTGATGTCATGGACACAATCAAACAGAGGTTTAGTGGAGTCAGTGGGCTTAAGCAAAAAATAGATTTGGTAGTCATCTGCATATAAATGATATGAAACAGCATGCTGTCTGAGAATGGCTCCTAAAGGCTAAATATAAAGGGAGAAAAGTGATGGGCCGAGGATGGAATCTTGAGGAACCCCCCCAGACCGACTGGGATGAGTAGTCACCCAGCATGACTCTGAAGCCCTTTTCAGATTGACATTCTGGAATATGTGTGGACAATTCAGTCCGGTCTTTAACCAGAACTGTGTTTTCAGACACACCACTTTTGCACCGGAACTTGTCCTTTCGGCTGCCTTCACACAGCAGGGAAAAGTTCCAGATGTCTGCGGGGGAGGGGGTGGGGGGTACCCAGATATTGCATAATGCAGCGGGCGTACATGCGTCATCTCCCCAAACAAAGCTGTGATAGAATTCCTCTCGCTGATCGGATTTACGTTAAGCACAATTCTGCGCACACGAAGACGCATAAGAGACCTGGTCACCTGGATGATGAAGCTCAATGGTTAATAAAGGAATCACGGAAGCGCTGTGATGCGCTCCGTCGCGCTTCCAGGAGACGGTACTGTAGGAGGCGAGCTGCCATGGTTCGCCGCATGCTACAGGAGCGAGCTACCCGGCGTATATGGAAACATTCACGACCAAGTGGCGAAGTTTTCTGGTCAGACGTGTTGAAAAACTTTGCTTTCCCAGTCACGTGATATATGTAATCTAGGTGCGCACCAGCGTCCCCCGCTCCCCTCCTCCTCCTCCTCCTCCTCCCTGTCCGGAACTCGACCTCACCAGTCTGAAGCAGCCACCCTGTCCGTGACGAGTCCGGTCCTGTTACTAGGGGCTTCGTACGGTCTAATTCAGAAAAAGGTTTACCGGATATTTGTATTCAGACACAAACGTCTTACGGACAGAGTCCCGAACATTTCCGTTTTTCATGGCCTGTCTGAAGGGGGCTTGGGGGTCCTGTTAGAAAAGTAAGACCTAAACCAGTCGAGGGCCAAACCTGTGATGCCAGCCCATGTGTGGAGTCTGAAGATCAAGATGTTATGATCGATCATATCAAAGGCTGCAGATAGATCAACAAGTACCAGAATCACATGGAACTCTGAATCCAAAGCCAAAAAGATGTCATTAAACACACGTACATGAGCACTGAGTAGTTTCAGTGCTATGCCAGGGTCCATTTAGATAGTCATTAAGATGTAGTATTAACTGTTCATACACAACTTTTTTGACTACCTTAGATAAAATTGATAATTTGGAAATGGGTTGGAGATTAGAGAAAACAGTGGGATCTGCTCATATTCAGCCAAATGCTTCAGAACTCATTGAATGGAGCTTTACTGTGCAGACAGACAATGACCCAAATCATACTGCAAAAGTAACCAAAGAGTTTTTGAGGGCAAAGAACTGAAATGTTATGCAATGGCCAAGTCAATCGCCTGATCTGAATCTGACAACATTCTAAACTCATAAACTGTCCAATAACCATATATACCACTCATTCAAATGTCCGAGGTGTGAAGCGGGGGAAGATGGCAATCAGCCTGACAAAGACCAGGACCCATCCAGAAGTCCAGCGTCGATACACCATACAAAGTCCAAGTAGAGTTTCTCATCATGTCCATACAAATGCCCATTTCACTGAGAGACAGCTTGAAGCCGTCCTGATGCTCAGTTCCAAGTCCACATGCTGCCTTCTAGGGAAATCGACCAAACACACAAGGCAGATATTGATGAGGGAACAGGGCTAATAACTGACCTCCATCCAGTGGGGTAACGATGACTCCCACGACAAGTATCCAGCTCAGGGACACACACACCGACGAGAGGAGACAGACGAAGACCAAGTCTGATGCCATCCAATGCCATCCGTCCTCCAAGCGGGGCACTCATATCCACAGTCGAACAGTGCAAGGAAATTCCATCCTCCATTTCCAAAGTTTTCTTTAGTGTCTTCAAAACGTCCTCTTCAGCTAATGTCACCTCCCTCTCTTCGCATCCACAAACACCAAGGAAGATCAGAATGGAGCGATATCACTACAAATCAAACACACAAGGTTAAAGTGAACAAAAACATCAAACCATAAAACATGCCCCCGATGACTTTGGGATCAATAATCCCGGACGAGCCCCTATTCTTGTTACCCAGGTCACCTAGACGACCTGGTACGTAACAAATCTTCCCCCCTTAAAAAGACTGGGGTTACTGGAGTAAACTAGTAACCAATAACAGCTGCTACGAAGTCTCTGATAAAACCCTACGCAAACTCCAGACAAACAAGCATCACTAAAAACCTCCCGTGAGTATGTGATGGCTTGAGTTTGCTAAAACCTTAAGAAAGCAAGCTTTCATGACTAAAAAGGTCCAGATAAAACAGAGACAAAGCTGTTACTCAAAAATGTAAGTTACAAAACCAAAATGCTGCCAGGGAGACAACAGGACAGTACCTCTCTGTTCTGCTGCTCCCTGAAACAATGGACTGGCTGGCTTTTAAACAGTGGCAGGGCTGATCTTCATCTGGGACAACTGGCACACTCAAAGTGGAGGCAATTAGTGGGAGTGGGGCCAGGTGCTGCAGGTGCTCTCCTCTCACACTCTCAGGAAGGGAGAAAGCCAAAAGGAGAAGGTTAAAATACAAAACACAAAACAGACATGGGCTGTAACATGGATCGATACATGAGCACAACACAGGAGGGCATCAGCAGACATACCAGAGGAGCCAAACACCAGCTGCTGATAGACCAAACAGTCACCCAAGACTGCTAAGCCCGACACACCAACCTGTGCATGGCCTGGATTGATTACAAGAAAGCCTATGACTCAATGCTGCACTCATGGATCACTGAATGCTTAGAGCTGTACAACCTCAACAGGAGTCTGAGAGCCTTCATTGCAAACTTAATGGGGCTGTGGAAAACTACCCTTGAGGCCAATTGCAAGCTGATTGCACAAGTCTCCATCAAATGTGGCACATACCAAGGAGACGCCCTGTCCCCAATGCTGTTCTGCATAGGTCTGAACCCCCTCAGCCAAATAATCTACAAGACTGGCTATGGATACAGACTCAAGAATGGAACCACAATCAGCCACATCCTTGGATGACATAAAGCTGTATGCCAAGAGCGAGTGAGCGACACATCAACTCACTGATCCACACCACCAGGATCTACAGCACTGATATCGGAATGTCATTTAGACTTGAGAAGTGTGGTCGGATGGTGACAGAAAGGGACGGTAGTCCACACAGAAGGGGTCTCACTCCCAGAAGGAACAATAGCAGACCTTGAGAACAGCTACAAGTACCTTGGCATCTCACAAGCAAATGGCAACCTTGATGAAGCCGCAACGAAAGGAGCCACAGCCAAATACCTACAACGAGTAAGGCAAGTCCTAAGAAGTCAGCTCAAGAACAAGATCTGGGCAATAAACAGCTATGCCCTGCCAGTAATCAGATACCCTGCAGAAATAATAAGCTGGCCAAAGGAAGAAATACAGACCACAGATGTTAAGACACAGAAACTCCTAACCATGCATGGAGGGTTCCATCCCAAGTCCAGCACCCTGAGACTGTACACTAGCTGTAAGGAAGGAGGCCAAGGACTAGTGAGTGTGAGAGCCATTGTCCAGGATGAAACATCCAAGTTCCATAAGTACATCAAGGATAAGGCCCCAACAGATGACGTGCTCAGTTGAATGTCTCATACAATGGTGAACAAAGTAGGAGGTGCTGGAAATACCATCATGGGAGGACAAACCCCTACATGGGATGTACCACCGACAGATAACTGAAGTGGCTGATATCAAGAAATCCTTCCAATGGCTAGAAAGAGCAGGTCTGAAGGACAGCACAGAGGCACTCATCATGGCTGCACAGGAACAGGCCCTGAACACCAGAGCAACAGAGGCCAAGATCTACCACACCAGACAAGACCCAATGTGTAGGCTGTGCAAAGAGGCCCCTGAGACAATCCACCACATAACTGCAGGGTGTAAGATGCTGGCAGGGATAGCATACATGGAACACCTCTAACTGCCTCTGGCTGGCATAGTGCACAGGAACATCTGTGCAGAGTATGGACTGGTATGGACCAAGATCAAAGTGGGAAACACCCCCTAAGGTGGTAGAGAATGAGTGAGCCAAGATCCTGTGATGATGGTGAACCAACCGGACATTGTGGTGGTGGACAAACAACAGAGGACAGCCGTTGTGGTTGACATGTCAATACCAAGTGATGCAACATCAGGAAAAAGGAACACGAGAAACTAGAGACGTACCAGGGCCTCAAAGAAGAACTTGAGAAAGCCTGGAGAGTGAAGACATCGGTGGTGCCCGTGGTCATCGGGGCACTCGGGGCAGTGACCCCCAAACTGGAGGAGTGGCTAAAGCAGATCCCAGGAAAAACATCAGACATCTCAGTCCAGAAAAGTGCAGTTCTAGGAACAGCTAAGATACTGTGCAGAACCCTCAAAAACCCTAAAAAATATTGTAATAAAAAATGGGGAAAATGGAAAAATTTTTATTTTGTCCTGCCCAAGAACACAACAGCAGTATTCTCTGGCAGGAGCCAGGATCTAACCTACAACACTCCGATTACTGGACAACCTGCTCTACCTCCTGTGTTACTGCTGTTCCTACTGCTACCCAGTGTGAAGCAGGGGGGTGGAAACATCATGCTTTGGGGCTGCTTTTCTGCAAAGTAGACAGGACGACTGATCCGTATTAAGGAAATGATAAATGGGGCCATGTATCGAGGGATTTTGAGCAAAAACCTCCTTCCATCAGTGATAGCATTGAAGATGAAACATGGCTGGATCTTCCAGCATGATTATGATCCCACACACCACCCAGGCAACAAAGGAATGGCTATGTAAAAAACATTTCAAGGTTCTGTAGTGGTCTCAAGACCTCCATTGAATAGGGAATCTCTGGAAGATGTTGAAAGTCTGTGTTGCCCAGCAACAGTCCTCATCTCTTCACCACATCATGATACTTTTGTTTTTGACCAAATACTTATTTTCTGCACTGAAGGACAACTTGTGGCTGCCAAATACTTTTTGCTCCACTGTACGTTTACGTGAAAGTGAGGTAGGGGTTTCTGTTGTCAGTCTGATGATTAGCTAGGACCCAAACTATGATTTAATTTTGATTACTGATAACAGAAGGAAACGTCTCTGAACACCAAATGACAGCTGGATCCACCAGCATAATTTGGATCTGTAATTTATCTTGAACTAGGAATGGATTTTATTAAACTTGATGTTTATTTTATAAAATCTAACATTAAAGAGAAATCATAATGTGCATATTCATGTACGAACTTTTCAGTCCTGGTAGTTATAAAGTCTACCCTCAGCTTTAGGGCTTTGATCATCTGAGTGTGTAAAAGTTACCCCATCATTTATGAGATAAACTGCTATCTGAATAAAAACTTGACAAGTGAACTGTAAAAGCAAATTTTTACTCAATCATGAACATCAAGGTTCAGTTCACTAGGGTCTAGTGCTTTGCTCAAGGACACTTCGACCTTAAAAATGGAGGACAACATGTTGCAACTTAGCCACAGTTGCCCCTACATGGACGTTAGCTAGAAGCAGGAGAAAACACAACGAAGGAGAACCTGTGTGTCTCTTGGCCTGGGAGGGAGGAAGTAGACTGAGGAGGTGATCTGTGATGTCAGAGCACCTCCAAGTGGCCAAGCACACTCTCATCCAGTCACTCAGCCTTTTATCTTAAAACCTTTCTTCAAATGTATTTATACAGCTGCCACATTTAAAGTAACGGATACATAAAGTATTTTGTCTATTATTATTATTATTATTATTATTATTATTATTATTATTATTATTATTATTAACATTAAAGTCATTATTATTATTATTATTATTATTATTCATAATAATAATAATAGGGGTGTCAAATTACGAGATTAATTGAGATTAATTAATTACAGCCACATTTAGTGCACTATTTTTTAAATCGAGTTAATCTCATTTTTAATCTATAACTTTACTGGGACTTTTCTAGCCTACCTGTTGGAATACTTTATTTTAATTTTTTTTTATTTATTTGATGTAATTATATTTATATTTAACTATCATGCCATACCACAAGTTAGATTTTGTGAAAAAGCGTAATATTTTGTGATAAACTGTCAGTGTTGATATGCTAACTTACAGCACTTAATTTACAGGTCTATTTTAATTTCAGATAAATGTTTCAGTAACAAGTTCTGTGATCATCATTTGCATTGCTCAATAAAACGTTCCTTGATGTGTTAACTTAGATTATTCTATATGGACCCGATGTTTTATTTTTAATTTCTAATTATTCCAGACAGACAAAAGAGCACAGTATTATTCCACCCTGGTGATGTAAAAGGAAAGTTTAGAAGTCTGTTAAACAATAAATGACTTTATAAAGCCAGTTTTTTGTTATATATTAATCTTTTAGTCTGCCACAATAATGTAATGAATTTAAATAAAAATACATCAAAATGAGGGCTTTTCTCAGCCATTAGTAGGTGAGATTAAAAAAGAGATTAATTAGATTAATTAATTACAGGTCATAATTAATTAATCTCAAAAAGATTTTAATCTCATGACAGCACTAAATAATAATAATAATAATAATAATAATAATAATAATAATAATAATAATAATAATAATAATAATAATAATAATAATAATGAAGAAGAATAATTTATCTGCATTGTAAAACTAAATTTTTTATTTTTTCCTCTCTGGTTCATAATGAATAAATCATTACATTTTCAATACCATTGTTATTATTCACATTATAATTTTTCAATATCATTGTTATCATTAACAATAATATTTACTGGTTATATAGAGGAAATTATGTATGTCGGTAATAAGCTTTACTTATGTGTTTTAAAATATCAACATTTATCAGAAGACCATGAATCACAGATTGTCATCACAAAACCCAAATCTATGTACAGCTAAATATTAAATTAGTCTCGTTTAGAGCAAAAATGGATTTCAATGCATTAAGAAGATAAAATGTTAAAAATAAATGTTTACATGAGCAACATGTGAAGGGTGTTGTAAACCTAATAATGTGTGTGTGTGTGTGTGTGTGTGTGTGTGTGTGTGTGTGTGTGTGTGTGTGTGTGTGTGTGTGTGTGTGTGTGTGTGTGTGTGTGTGTGTGTGTGTGTGTGTGTGTGTGTGTGTGCTCTAAGTTTTTCCCCAGCTGTACAGCTATAAAAGAGCGTTATCACAAATGACTAAACAGGAAATGTTTTCTGATGTCGGACATTAATTTTAAACCTCCATATAAAAAGATAAGAGTCTTTAATCATAAAATTTTACAAACTGCAATCATGATGGTTTTGTGGTATAATTCATTCTATCTTCTATTTTACAGGATCTCATCTCCTGTTTTGTCTTCTTCTACTCATCTGGTCCAAAATGAGAGGGACCGAGACCCAGCAGGAAAGGCCCAGAAGGCTCTCTCCCCAGGCACCTCTGCCACTTTCTCCTCTCCCAGTGCTCCCAGTTCAGCCTACAGATATAATGGCTCTAGGAGAGACTGTCAAAGTCAGAATTCTGGACTAGTTCTGGTCCAAACATCAGACCCAGTCCCCACTGCACATTATATTACAATGTGCATATAATTAGGTGTGTGTTTACCACATTCTAACATGGTTTTAATTTTTAGAATTACATTTTTTTAGAATTACATTGGTGCTTTCTTATCTCTACCTGATCTCCTCATATGCTCACACACACACCATTGATTCCACGTTTATGAGTCTTGACACTCATCACCACCCAGGACAACGGTGGAACCATCATTGTTACCAGTCCAGCTGAAGCCCATTGCGCTGCCAGTCGGTTCTGTTGGCGAGCTGCTGGTAGCTTCTAGAGCAAGGTGCCATTATCACCCAGCACTCCGACATCCACATCTGGGTTTACCGACACTACAGTATTTTCCTGTGGTCACATGATTCCTCCTCTCAGGATCTTTCTTCAATATATTCATATTATTTACCACAAACTCTGTTAGTCAATAAGAAAGTGGCTATCTGACACGCTAGTGCCAGTGTGTGCTTCCAGTGCATAAGTCCTGCATGTTTTAGGTCAGTGGTTCCCAATTGTGGGTCGGGAACCCCAAGGGGGTCCCCACAAGATTGCAGGGGGTCCCCACAATTTTGTCTTTGCTGATGTTGTGAGGTTAGCAAGATTTTATTTGTAAAAATTACATTTATAAAATCCCAATAACAAACCCTACAGCAGGGGTCTCCAACTCCAGTCCTCGAGAGCTACCATCCTGCACGTTAGCTGTTTCTTTGCTCCTACACACCTGATTGAAATTAATGATTAACAGGCCTGTGCAGAGGTAAGATGATGATTAAAGTACTCCATTCAGATGTGGCAGAGCAGGAAACACAGAAAACTAGCAGGATGGTAGCTCTCGAGGACTGGAGTTGGAGACCCCTGCCCTTCAGTATAATCAGAACTCCATATAAAAGTTATAACTCTGCATATCTGTATAAAGTTTTTAAATGATCACATTTAACATGTGTATGAATGTAGGAGTTGGGGTTGGGGGTCCTGGCCCATCTTGAACACGAGAAAGGGGGGGTCCTCAAAGAACAAATTTTGGGAACCCCTGTTTTAAATCTTTCCTTGCTTGAACACAGATGATTTGTTTGGATTAGTGTTTAACCGCTGCCAACCACAGCCTTAGGTTATGTGTTAACACCCAAGCCCATACGTGTGAGAGCACCATGTGCGCACCTGTGTGCGTACACGCATTTGTGTATGTAAGGTTTCTCTAGGAACGTCCAATAGTGAGTGTGAGGGGCCACAGACCTGCCCCCCAAAACCCGTGGAGGATGGGGGAGATCCAAGCCCTGAGATCCTGAGGCCTCCCCAGAGCGTGGGGACCCCAGAGAGACCGCCACCAGAGCAGCCACAATCCCCTCCCGATAGGCGCAGAGGCTCTACCCGGGGGGCCAACCAGCAGCCGAGCCAGAAGCCCAGGAGATAACAATGCCGCCCACCCGAGGGTAGATCGAGCTCAGAACCCAGTGGATCGGGACCCAAGGGCGCCCAACCCTGGTGGAGACCTAGGGGCCCAGACCCCATTATGCAGCCACCGGGAGCAAGAACTTATTACAAAGTCAATTACTGGCCTGCAATCTAGGCTTCCCTGGATGAGCATCCTTATGTTTGAACATGGCATCTCTCATAAATGTCAAATAACAGTATACCATCTATGAATGCATTAAAGCCACATTCTGCAACTTTTACACCTTAAAATAATGTTTTTTTTAAAGTTTTGGTGGCATACTATCATCTATTATGTTCATTTTCGGAGCTGTGATGGTGTTAGGGGGTCCCACGTCTGTTTATCGCACAATACAGTTTATCACCCACGACCCGACACCGGAAGTACTGACTTGCTTTACGGCACTATATGGCAAGCCGAAGGGGTGAAAAAAGCGCGAGTTCTAAATGCGCGTTGTGTCCGCCAAAACACGCGTCTTGGAAGACATAACGTGCGTTTAGAATGCGTGATTTTAGAACACGCTGTTTTTTGCCCCCTTTGGCATCAAAATGCGCGTTCAAGATGCGCAGTTTTGCGGACAAAATGCGCATCTTGAACGTGCACTTTTTTCACCCCTTTGGCTTGCCATAGTAGCATAACGTAGACCTGCGGTTTAGAGACTTGAGCAATGGCAGATCCACCAAAGAAAGCTAGAAATCCCTTATCAGAGGAATCTAGGAAAAGAAAAAGAGAACGCGATAGAGCAAGAGTAAAGACCAGAGTTAATATTGAGCCGTCTTTTCCTCGCTGGAGAGCTCTTTTAGAAAGAACAGCATGAACTACGGACTCTGACCTAGCCGTGCTGCTAATGGCTAGGTAAGTAATAAATGATTTCACCAGGGTTATTGTGTTTGGTCAGACATAAAGTTGTTATACAGTCCTGATAAAACTATTTATACAATGTGTGGAGGTGGAAAAGTTTGTTTTCGTAGTTTTGCCTGACGTTAGGAATGTAAACATGCCTCTTATGCCCCAGAGAGGGATTGGATTTTACGACAGTGACGTTACGCAGCAAGCCTCTAGAGGGCGACAAAGAGCATATATCTGCAAAGTTCAGGAATGTGGCTTTAATGAGTCAATAGGTTTTCACATTACAGCACATAACATGAAATTTTTCAAGAGGTTTGATTTCTGTGCTCTAAAATCAGACATTTAAAAAAACATCTGTGGCTGTGCTTTTTTTAGAGCAATGCACTAACTTCCAAAGACTGAGGACACCTTAACTCTAAACCTAATTATTTGAGTTTAGGAATGAAATTGGACTTGAAACTGGCCCAAATATAGTCTTTGTGTATACAAAAACTGTTCCACAGAAGTAAAAAGAAAAGGTTACACACCACCATGCTCAGTTGTTTTACAGCCCGCCATCAGTGTGTTCTGCCCAAACAGCAGGTTGTGTTTTGGATGGCTTGCTTGGTAGCTGGAGGGAGACAAATGACACACACACACACGCACGCACACACACACACACACACACACACACACACACACACACACACACACACACAGTACTTCATCACTGCCTGTGGGATGGGAACTAGAAATGACATCTGCTATGCCTGCATCTTTCTGTGTAATTGTCTTTATGTAATTCAGTTGCCTCCTCTCCATAAACATGTCTCTCTTTGTTTTGGTGTGAGCCTCTTCTGCCCTTTACAGCATCCCAAGAAAGAAAACCTCTTCCAACATCAGTTACATGTAAAGGAATTATGAAATAATAATTTTTGGGGGTAAGACCAAAAACAAAAGGCAATTCAATTACTTTTTCTCCTGTATTTTCACAATCACGGTTACCAACTCCAATAAAACCAGACCCATGTCCCTCAACAACCTCATCTTCACACCTTCTCTAAGTTTCCTCTTCTGCTTTCACCCAGGCTATTCTGCCTCCTCTTTTTTCATTGTTAGCACCTCCTCCCTCCTCCAACCTCACCATCATGACCCCAATGCGCCTTCCCTCTGCTACTTTTTTCCATCCACATTCCCTTGTCCTCTTCCATTTTTGTCTTCTCAGATTTTTTTCATCCCCTCTTTTCATTCATTGTTCCATTTTCCTTCATTTCTGTTCATCCCAGTTTCATCCTCTCTTTACCTCCATTCATCTGAAAACTCTTTTTTCTTGGGTTTGGGATCCGTTTCATCACTGATTCATAGATAGTGTTTTCAGTATCAGTGTAAAAGCCTACGCTGATGAGATGAGTTGAGAAGAGTTGTCTCAAGGCACTTTACTAAACAAATATTCCAATTTAATCTAATTATCAATACATTGAGTTGAGTTCATTATGCCAAGTCACTGACTTGTGTCAGACTTTACAGCAATCCCCATACTAGACAAGCATGTAGCGACAGTGGAGAAGAAATTTACCTTTATTAGTTTTTTCATCCATCCATCCATTTTCATCCACTTATCCGGGTCAGGTCGCAGGGGCAGCAGCCTAAGCAGAGAGGCCGGGGGAATCCCAAGGTGTTCCCCTGGCCAGCCAAGAAACATAGTCCCTCCAGCATGTCCTGGGTCTTCCTTTGGGTCTCCTCTGGGTTGAACGTGCCCAGAAACCTCACCAGGGAGGTGTCCAGGAGACATCCTAACTAGATGCCCGAGCCAAGTGGAGGAGCAGTGGATCTACTCAGAGCCCCTCCCAGATGACAGAGCTTCTCACCCTATCTCTAAAGGAGAACCCAGACAAACTCATTTTGGTCGCTTGTATTCGCAATCTCGTTCTTTCAGTCACTACTCAAAGCTTGTGACCATAGGTGATGGTAGGAAGGTAGATCGACAGCTAAATCGAGAGCTTCACCTTCTGACTCAGCTCTCTCTTCACCACGACAGACCGGTACAACGCCCGCATCACTGCAGATGCAGCACCAATCTGCCTATCAATCTCCTGCTACATCTTTCCCTCCCTTGTGAACAAGAGCCCAAGATACATAAACTCCTCCATTTGAGGCAGGACCTCTTCCCTGACCTGGAGAAGGCATTCTACCCTTTTCTAACTCAAGACCATGGTCTCAGATTTAGAGGAGCTGATTCTCATCCCAGCTGCTTCACACTCAGCTGCGGACCGCTCCAGCAAAAGCTAGAGATCTTGGTCCGATGAAGCCAACAGGACCACATCATCTGCAAAAAGCAGTGACCTGATCCTTAGGCCACCAAAGCTGATCCCCTCACCACCTTGGCTGCACCTAGATATCCTGTCCATAAAAGTTATGAACAGAATCGGTGACAAAGGGCAGCCTTGGTGACAAAAGGCCTGGTACCTCATACTCCCGAAGTAACCCCCACAGGGCCTCCAGAGAGATGCAGTCAAACACCTTCTTCAAATCCACAAAACACATGTAGATTGGTTGGGCAAACTCCCACGCACCCTCCAGGACCCCCTAAGGGTATAGAGCTGGTCCAGTGTACCATGGCCAGGACAAATACCACTATGCTCCTCCTGAATCCGAGGTTGGACAATTTGATGGACCTTCCTCTCCACAACCCCTGAATAGACCTTACCAGGGCGGCTCAGGAGTGTGATCCCCCTGTAGTTGGAACACACCCTGTAGTCCCCCTTTTTAAATAGGGGGACCACCACCCCAGTCTGCCAATCCAGTGGAACTGCCCCCGATGTCCACGCGATATTGCAGAGCCGTGTCAGCCAACACAGCCCTACAACATCCAGAGCCTTAAAGAACTCCGGGTGGATCTCATCCACCCCTGGGGCCTTGCCACTGAGAAGCTTTTGACCACCTCAGTGACTTTGGCACAAGAGAATGGAGAACCCAAAATCCCCAGACTCTGCTTCCTCAATGGAAGACTTGCTGTGGGATTGAGGAGGTCTTCGAAGAACTCCGCCCACCGAACCACAACGTCCTGAGTCGAGGTCAGCAGCACACCATCCCCACTATCAACAGTGTTGGTAACGCACTGCTTTCCTCTCCTGAGGCACCGGATGATGGACCAGAATCTCCTCAAAGTCGTACGGAAGTCTTGCTCCATGGTCTTACCGAACACCTCCCATGCCCAGGTTTTTGCCTCCGCGACTGCCCGAGACGCAATGGTTTCCTCCCTGACAAGAGAAAGTTATTGCTCCATTAAGGAGAGGATGCATACCACTGATGTTTAAATTTTACATATATTTCAACAGCCCTAAATGTCACTAACACGTGCCTCAAAATTGGGTCATAATGTTTAATTTACACTCCAGTGAAAAGGAGTCACTGGGAGGATATGGTCTCCCTCAATATCCTTCCATGGAGGGTTCCTCTTATCATCTAACCAGCAGGATCTACTCCTCAAATCATAGGCCCAGTGATAGAACTTAAAATTAGGACATCCACATTCTCCATTTGCTCTTTTTACCTGCAATATTGAACACTTGAGGCTAGGGCGCTCACTGTTCCAAACAGAACTTGATAATAAAGAATCAGTTCTACGCCAATAGCCTCCCAGAGGAAGAAGCAGAATCATAGAACTTAAAAAGTTTATTCTGGGTACCACGGTCATCCTGACAATTGACATTCTAGCCAGTACCTACATCTTCAATTTATGTAGTAATTGACCTTATTGGTACACAAACTTTGATAAGGTGTGTAACAGTGCCGACTTGCCCATAGGGTGCGCTTGGGTGCTGCCCTCCCTAATGTGAAGGGAGAAAAAGTCTAAAAAGTAAAAAAGACTAGATTGTATACATTTATTTATTATAAATGTGTCAGTTTTGCTTAATAGTGTATTCATACATTCAATTTGAATTATTTACCGTATACAACATTTTCACCATCTGTCTCTCATTAAACAGTGAATTTCCTCCAACAGACTCACTAATATCTCTCCTGGGACGCTGGGAAAAGTGCCAGTTGCTAGGGAGAACTGGAGAATTTTTGACCAATCAGCATCAATGAATTTATTGTCTCTGGGGCGCTGAGCAATAGTCCCCCTGCTGCAGGAAATAGCATGCTAGAAGGTGCTGGATCTTCTTTCCTCTCTCTCTCTCTCTGTCACTCCCTCGTTCACACACTCAGTGCGTTTACATGCGCATCAGAAAACCGAAGTATTGCCCTAAAAAGACGCACATCGGTTTTTTAAATGCATGTAAACGTGTTAGTCTGGCTGAAGGTGAACTTCTTCTAATCGGGCTGAAGCACCCAGATAATGTGGTAGTTATCTGAATTAATTCTGCATGTAAACGGGTCAGCCGAGCTGACCCGAGTAGACACTCACGTTCCGGAAGTGACGCAACTGCAGTAGCGGTTGTCTGATAATATCGCTGCCGCAACGTAACACTTGTAACACCATCAAATGGTACAGTATGTACCAAATAAGCTGTGCTTCAACGTTGTTGTCAATTCCTTTATCCATTGTGCATATCCTGTTTCCATCTGCTTTACTCCCGCCAGCGTTTGTTTACTATTTGTGTTGCTACAAGCTAACCAGAACAATACCCAACATGAAAGGGTGCATGTCGCCCCCTACTGTACCGGAGTGGAACGAACTTCATTTGAGAGGTCGGTTTTCTAATGTGCATGTAAACGAGGATAAAGACTCGCGGCTTATTATCATAAGATGGATGGACTTAGATGTTGATACTGCACATGTAACCACGCTGACTGTTGGTTTATATAAATAGAGCTGAAATCATCCTGTAGCTGTGCTATTTGGCATGTAAGCTTTGTGGCATTTGTGTAGTAATGGTTTTCTTCTGGAAAATCAGTTCTGCTTCCGGCTGGTAACAACATGGCACCTGTGCTCAGCTTTGCTGCTGTTATTAGCCACTCTTTTAAACTTTTCTCTCCTAACTTTCTCCTTTCTGTCTTGCTTTTGTCTGCGGTCTTCTTCGATAGTGTCCCAGTTACCATCTCATATGACCACCAGACTCTTTTATCCTTCCGATCGGCCGTGATTCCACAAGACGAAAGACTGAAACAGCTCTTCTCAGGGTCTCTAATGACCCTCTGACTGACAGTAAAGATGCAGGAGAATGTTCTGTTCTGGTTCTGCTGGATCTGACTGCAGCCTTTGATGCTGTTGATCATCACCTGCTACTGGATAGGCTGAGAGACTGGGTAGGCCTATCAGGAACTGCTCTGGAGTGGTTCTCCTCTTATCTGTCTGAGCATTCCTTCTCTGTGGTCGTCTTCAAGTTTTGGTCCTCCTCCACCTCCCTCACCCATGGTGTCCCACAAGGTTCTGTGCTGGGGCCTCTACTTTTCCTTCTTTATCTGCTGCCACACACCCACATCACCCTGCTTCTCTTCCACCCTGCTGTTTAACTTCAGGGTTCATTTCAAGGTCCTGGTTCTGGTTTTTAGGGCCTTACATGGACACCTCTGGCTTTTGCATGAATTGTACGCTTGCTTGTTGGCTTTTTTCATGCTGGTGCTTCTATAATTTCTATATATTCAAAGTGTTTTGTTTCTTTTTGTTTTGTTGTCATTTTGTTTTATTTTTTGTTGTGCTTGTGAAGCACCTTGTGGAGCTAAATAAAAAAATTCTTTCTTTCTTTCTTTCTCTCTATTCACTCTTCAGCTAATGCTTATCACTACCTCTGTATTCCCTTTTCCTTCTTTACTTTTCCGATATCCTGAGTGTGCCCACCCCCTTTAGGCTGCATCAGTCTGTCAGTGGTAGGAAGATGGAACAAGTCAGTCTCAAAAAGAATCAAAGACAAGAGGAGTTCTCTGTGAATGGAGACAATGAGGGATTTGAATGTGTCTTTTCCATTTCCTGACCACCTACGTGCACTCTAGGTACACACACACACACACACACACACAAGGTCAACTCAAACAACCTTAAAGTTGTTGACTTTGTGTGATACATTAAGACACACAATAAGCTGTTGAGGGAGATACGGCTGAAACACGACCCACAGCTAGAAGGTTTTCTTCATTGACGATTGTTTTCAGATCTTCTTTCCTCTTTTATTTTCTCTGATTTATTTTAACACCTTTGTTTTTTCCCTCTTAACCCAGCCTCTTTCTTTCTCCTCTCATCCTTGGAGTTTAGTTTAGCAGTCCTTTTGGACTACTTTTGAATAATTGGGGAACATGTTTTAACATGAGTAACATACAGTTACTTTAAGCTATAATAAAGTCATTCTATTTATCTGGAGCTAAGTGCCCCATCCCGTAACCAGAGGGTTGCAGGTTCGAGGCCAGCTCAGTCTGTCGCAGTCCTTGAGTCTTTGGGCAAGACACTTCCCCCTCCTAGCCTGCTGGTGGTGGTCGGAGGGACTGGTGGTGCCTGTATACTGCAGTCTCACTTTTGACAGTGTGTCCCAGGGCAGCTGTGGCTACAATGTAGCTCATCACTGCCAGCATGTGAATGTGTGTGTGAATGGGTGAATGACTGTGCTATAAACACAGGCTATTTACTATCATTAGCTAACCTGGCCCACCTAACCCTAACCCTTTTCACCTGTTACTGGGATGTATAGTAGCATTAGCATTAGCGATGCTAATACAAGTTCTTTTATAAACAGCACCTTCTCGTTGCTCTTGTTTTAGTTTGTCTTTTAGAGAAAAAGACTTTTACTTTGGCAGTTTTGCATTAAAGGTCCTATATCATACAAAATCCACTTTTAGGAGCTTGTGACCATGTTATATTTTTATTTCTTCAATTAACTACAAATGCATTTTCCTGTGTCGGCTGCTACTTCCCTTTAGCTCTGCTAAGCTATTGCAAAAGCCTGGATGGGGCATGGTTAGGTCATCGTGTCCCACTTCTCCCCAGCTAGTTAGTTTTTATTCCTGATCCCTCCTCCCCTGGACTGTAAACACTAACACCCAGTCTCTCCATGTAGCTAGTGGCTAGCAAGAGAAACAGGATCTCTGTCTTTCACAGACTGCTTTTTAAACCACAACCGGTACCAGAGTGGGTTTTCAGATGGATTACAAACAGATGCCATTTCAAACTTGGTTTTTGCTGAGTGGGACATGTCAGCTATGGAGAAATGTCTGTTGCATCTGTTCGTTGTGGCATGTTGCAAAAGCTGCTCTTCTGAGTTACGTTATGAAATAGGTAGATATACATGGATGGAGGCAGGATTTTATCTAATCCAAGCATTTTATTTTCAAGTAGAATTAATGGCTCACAAGAATAACTTATAGTTCATTAAAAATGACATCTCAATAGTGCCTACAGTATTATTTTTTCATATATTGTGCCTACCTTTCTGCTATTAAAGACTTGACAGGGAAAATAGTACATGATCCTGAACGAATCAACAAGACTTTCAGAGAATTTTACAAAACTTTTTACTCACCACCGATAAACCCACCAGACAATGAGATCAATCTGTTCCTTGACAGAATAATACTTCCTAAATTATCAGATAGCTGAGTGTTGGCCCTGGACTCACCACTAACATCAGCTGAGCTCCAGGAAGCCCTTAAATCCATGCCCAATAAGAAGGCTCCAGGTCCAGATGGGTTTCCAGTAGAATTCTATAAAGAATTCTGGATCATTCTGGCTCCAACATTCTTCAGAAAGATGAGTAAAATTGAAGAAAATGGCAGGCTACAGCCAAATATGAATTCAGCCAACATTAGTCTCCTGACAGACATGAGCTTCAAAGTTATGGAACAACAAATAGATGGATGGAAATCTGCTTTTAACGGAGGCTCATGACAGAAGTGAAACTCATTCATGTAATTCACATGAAGAAGACATGATCCTGATGAAGACTCTTTCAGAGGCCTATTTAGTCAGAAGTTTGGCCCGATGTTTCCCTTCTGTAGTTGTTCATCTAGGTCATTTGTAATAAAGCAGACGGATGGCCATATTAATATAAAGAGATGCTCAATTGGCTGAAGTAATGTTGCATAGACAGCATGGGAACCAGAGATTGGACAATCAGTCATCCACCTTCTGGTCCACAGGTGACAGAGTAGCATGCTTCCCTCTCACGCAGATTAAAACACGATAAAATCCCAAAATGACACCTGACTGCTCATTGGCATGCTCTGGTGACCTCTCTGTAGGTTTAACCTACTGCTCCAGTGACAACCTCTGCTACAGCCAAGACCCTCATACCTCCAACATGAGGTGGCTTTGATCCTGTGGGCGGGCCAGGAGGACATAGTAAATTACAATGTTATGTCTTCATGTTCAGCATGAATCTAAATGATGTTAAAAAATAAATATTCAGAATCAAATCTACTCTGTAAAGTTAAATATAAATGTTAATAATCAAGTCTTATGCATAAAGATATGTCTAAATAAAATGTGGGTCTGAATGTGTAAATTCAGACAAGTGTAAAATGAAAGTATTGGCTAACAGCATACAGGCTAGGTGAGGAAATCAGCAGTCTAACGTCTCAGAGTAACTTGTTTGGAAGCAGAACACCAGCAGGCAAAAATCTCCAGAGTTGATTGAAGGACTGAAGCCAGTAAACAGGAGCGACCCAGAAGTTATTTCTTGTACCCCTAAGAAGCCACGGCATCTTTTTGTTTTACTCTAATATCAGGTAAAGAAGGCTAGAGGCTAACGTTGAGCTAACGCTCAGATATCTGAATGTTTATTCTAGATAGAATAATTCAGTTATAAAAGTCTTTGACATTATCAATATTATAGAACATAACTGTGTTATAGAACATAAAAATAACGTCAGTTACTTTGCTAGGTAACTAATTACTTTTACAATGTGGTAACTGAGTTACTAACTCAATTACTTATTGGAAAAAAGTAATTTGTAACTATAACTAATTACTTTTTGAATGTAAGATGCCCAACACTGGTAACAGCCAATTAAAACTGGCCCTCACCACCTGTAGATCCTCCACCAGGGGGCAGTAGACATGTATAGAACTGGATATAGCAGGTTTCTGATGAAGGTACTAGTCCTGATCCTCCATCTGGAGGCATTCCAGGTCAGAAGTGGTTTGTTGTGGGTTTGTGAATTTAGTCTACATGGAATTTATTAAGAAAAAGTATTAATTATAACAGCTGGTAAACCTTTATCTAAATATAGCATCAAGACTAGCATGTTAAAGTGGAGGCACGCATTTATTCCAATGAGTCTGTTAAAACAAAATAAAGAATTGTGATATTATTGGATTTTTAAGAGCTCACTCATCACTACTGCAGTGATGGGTCTGTCGTGAGATGTGTGCGTGCGTGCGTGCGTGCGTGCGTGCGTGCGTGCGTGCGTGCGTGCGTGCGTGAGTGCGTGAGTGTGTGAGGGAGTGAGTGGTATCAGAGATCTGATATCGACACATACTAACACATTTTTATACATACAACAAAACTGTTCACACTGATTTACATGCTCCCTGTGCACGTGTACACACACACACACACACACACCAAATTAACCATTACACAGATGAAGCTGCCTCCTACAAATAAGTATTCCAGCCGTGTTGCATCGGACTGATGGAGGGAAAGGAAAGGAGAGCGAGTGATTGCTGGGAAGCCGGAGGGAAGAAAACACACTGTTTTCCAGCTGATTAAGTTTTCCAATTTCATTGAGACACAACCGTAACCTGCTTCAATTAAAAGACCACTCTAGAGACAGACACAGTGTGTGTGCGAGTGTGTTTGTGTATGTGAATGCAGAGCTGATGGTTGGACTTTATTGAGTGGAAAATTGAATCAAATTGTTTCCCTCAAACAGTCTGTTCTTCTCTCCTCAACTTGTTCCTCTCTTTCTTCTCTTTCTCTCTCTTTTATAAATGTCTATCATATTCTTCTCCCTTCATCATGCAGTCTATAGTTACACTAAAGCATCCTTTGGTAATATCACTTTGTTAATTTGTCCTAAAAACAGCATCTTATCTTATTTGTATCCTATTTTTTTATGCTGTTCATATGTGTTCACTTTGAGCCACTTCAGTTATCTGTCGGTGGTACATCCCATATATGGATTTGTCCTCCTATGATGGTATCTCCAGCACCTCCTCATCTGTTCTCCATTGTCTGAGACATTCACTGAGCACGTCATCTGTTGGGGCCTTATCCTTGATGTACTTATGGATCTTGGATGTTTCATCCTGGACAGTGTCTCTCACACTCACTAGTCCTCGGCCTCCTTCCTTACAGCTAGTGTACAGTCTCAGGGTGCTGGATTGGGGTGGAACCCTCCATGCATGGTTAGGAGCTTCCATGTCTTAACATCTGTGGTCTGTATTTCTTCCTTTGGCCAGCTTATTATTCCTGCAGGATATTGATTACTAGCAGGCCGTAGCTGTTTATTGCCCAGATCTTGTTCTTGGCATTGAGCTGACGTCTTAGGACTTGCCTTACTAGTTGTAGGTATTTGACTGTGGCTCCTTTCCTTGCGACTTCATCAAGGTTGTGATTTGCTTGTGGGATACCAAGGTACTTGTAGCTGTCTTCAATGTCTGCCATTGTTCCTTCTGGGAGTGAGACCCCTGCTGTGTGGACTACCTTCCCTTTCTTTGTCACCATCCGACCACACTTCTCAATTCCGATTGACATTCCGATATCAGTGCTGTAGATCCTGGTGATGTGGATCAGTGAGTCAATGTCTCACTCTTGGTGTACAGCTTTATGTCATCCATGTAGAGTAGGTGGCTGGTTGTGGTTCCATTCTTGAGTTGGTATCCGTAGCCAGTCTTGTTGATTCTTTGGCTGAGGGGGTTCAGACCTATGCAGAACAGCAGTAGGGACAGGGCGTCTCCTTGGTATATGTCACATTTGTCTCCCTGGTGTGGTCTGTCATGACCGTACAGTTTTAGGTGACGGAGGGACAAAGAACGGTTGTAAACATCTTTTATGAGTTTAAAACCACAGTACCAGAGTGCCTAGATGGGTTACCGTGGTCCCATCCTGGAGCTAGGCCTGGTTTGTGAGTGCCTGATGACTGGACTTTCACCCGTGGAGCATGATTGGGTCATGGTTGGGTCCACCTGCGGACCCACCACCTGCAGGAGGAACATGAAGCATGCAGAACAATGTGGATTGAGTGGCAGACCCATGCAGAGGCATTAGTGGTCTGATCTCTGGAATCTACAAATGGCCTTTGGGACATGGAACATCACCTCTATCACTGGGAAGGAGCCAGAACTTGTGGGAAGTTTTAAGTGAAATGGTAAATGGTAAACAGCCTGTATTTGTATAGCGCCTTGTTAGGGTTCTACAACCCCCCAAGGCGCTTCACAACACAATCAGTCATCCACCCATTCACACACTGGTGGGGATGAGCTACATTGTGTCAGAAGGATTAGGTGACTGGTGGGAGTTGAGCTGTAGCGTGAGTGGCTAACCCAGACGCGGAAGTAACGAGCGTTGGGAGACGGCCGACACGCAGTTTAATATAGGAACACCTGAGCGTAACCCGAAGGGAAACGGGAACACTGAGATGTTCCAGAGAAAGAGGGTTAGACTTACTCGTTAGCTGCAAGTAGTTTGATGGAGCTGGTCGGCTCAAAACTCTGATCATGGATACGAAGAAACGATGACTGAGGCTGTTTCTCAATCTCAAGGAACCTCGCCTTGATGCCTTGGTCCCGCTCCGGTTGCCTTGGAGATACGTCATCAGGAATCGCCATGGCGTGTTCCAATCGGTTCCAATGTTCATGTGCTTCCAAGGCATCTGTCCTTCGTTTGTTAGCCGTTTAGCTAATTGAGCAACGATACATGAGAGGTGCCTTGGTGCCTTGGTGCCTTCTCTTGGTCAAAGATTTCCCAGAATGCAGCGTGGTATTTTCAAACAGATTTGATCAGGAGCCGGCAGCAGCTACTTCAGGGGCAAATTTCCAGTTTAAATGTAAGTCAACTAATTGTAGCTATTGGGCTCATATGTAAAATGTTTATTTAGATCCAAAGCAGTTATCTATGGTTGGTTAGTTGCTTAGTAGTTGCAGCTTTGGTGGCTAGCAGGTACTAACTCACTTACACATTTGATTTAACCAATATATACGCAATTAAAAAAGTAAAAGGCTCGATATTAAAACTTAACATTATTATGATGGGAGGGACATCAACAGGGCGTGTAAGCAGGGGGCGGGCTCTGGCCGTGGGGCAAGTCTGTTTCATTTAACCGTTTTCTTTCACCAAGGAAGGACAGTGTCCTTGTAAGCAAGGCGTCTGGCCTGGCAAGGCAGTGCCTTGGCAGGCAAGGCAAGGCGAGGTTCCTTGAGATTGAGACACACCCTGGGTGAAGTGAAGGGGAGTCGACTTCCGTATATAGTCGCGGTTGGTGACGTAGGTGGGGAATGATGGGAATCCCGGCGAGGGGCTGCTGGGAGTTGCAGGCCTAGGTGGATGCTGGTTGGCTGGAGGAGGATGATCTGGAGGTTGAGACTCACACATTGTAGCTACAGCTGCCCTGGGGTGCAATGACAGAGGCGGGGCCTGCTGTACACTGGCGCCACCGGTCCCTCCGACCACCACCAGCAGGCAAGGCGGGTTAAGTGTCTTGCCCAAGGACACAACGACATCGACAAACTGAGTGGAGCGTGAACCTGCGACCTTCTGATTGCAGGGTGACCACTTAACTCCTCTGCCATCGTCCATGTAGAATATTGATCTGTTTTATAAAAACTGTTTTAGGAGAAATTGAAGAATTTATTTACAAAAATAGATAGATGCTTTTGTAAATTTAGCAAAAATGCAGCTTTTATTATATATGTGTGTATATCATATGCATATCATGTGAAATTAGTCAAAATAGATTTTGATGATTTTGATCAAAAATGACTTTTCCTGTTTTTGCAAATGAACGGTTGAATTTAAGTTCTCATTCTGAGTCGTGGTACTGATTTATAGTTAATCATCTAAAATGTCACACAAGACTTTTATTTTGATCGTGTGATGTAAGTCCACCTAAAATCTGACCTGTATATATTTTAAAAAGCGTGTGTTCTGATTCTTAGTTGTGTGTTTTGCCACTAGAGTTCAAAGAAGACACAGGTTCAGAACCTGGCATCAAAGTTGTTGAGCCTATGAGTTACCAGTACTGACTCTAAGACTTAAAAGAGATCATTTTGGCTTGGATGTAGCCTATTTGGTGTTTATAGCAGGAAGAGGTTCAAGCAAGCTAAGAAGTTCAGCATCTTGCTTTATAAAAACAGCAGAAACAACATCTCCAGAACTGAAGAGGCCTAATGATGCAATATTGGCTTTGGCATCAGCAATCTGTAAGAATTAGATATAAAATTTTGGCATTGTAGATAATGACAAAATCACAATATTGTGCATCTCTGGTGTCTAATGTTCCAAATGGTAAATGATCCAAAATGTGAACTACAGCCAGGGCTGCAGCACCAAGCGCCGAGGTTTTATTATCACGTTTGACAGTATTTTGGTGTGACTCTGGTGTCTCTCTGCTTCTCTGCAGGGTGACACACAAAGTGCTGATTAGTCCGCGCTCTGCTGAGCAACTCATTTATTCCTTTGAAAAGCAGGAACACAAGACAGCAGATTTCAGGCCTTAGTGCATCTCAGCAAAACACACACTTCTCATCATAGGAAATCAAATGAACCAAAGCCCCCCCTCCCATCATGGTGGTGTGTTGGCATGGCGTCACATACAAGATGTCGGGTTGTTCTTTAACAATCGATTATTATTAAGTAAAGAAATGTGCTTCAACACTAAAATATTTTGTCATTTTGCTAACAAAAATAAATCTCTCTCTTCAGGGGAGCAGGAAACCGCCTCATAACTGCTCTCTGATTGAGTCTTGTCAGCTCAAGCTGGACCATACATGGCAGAGGTACACCAGATGCTGGTGGGACTACCCACACACCAACCCCGGCCACGAAGCGGCCATTAAGCCATGTAGATCCACACATGCTCATGCCTCCATCTCCTCAGAGGATGTAGTTTCTAGACCCACCTTAATCACACACTACTCATAACCAGACCACACATTACTCTAACCTTAACGCCTAAAGTCTAACACTATGGGAACAATCCCAGCCCCACACACACACACACACACACACACACACACACCTCCTGCTGTGAGCCAAGTGGCAGCTAGCACAGTCAGACATGAAATACAGTTGAACAGACTCATCAATCTGCTTTGCTTACCTCTCCGCTCTCTAGCATTCTCCTCCATCCTCTCTAACATCGCTCCCTCCTCCTCTCATCACCATTTCTGTCTTGTTTGAAGTAAATCAGACGAGCTCTCAGGAGAAGGACCGGTGTGAGGAACAGGGTACCAGCTGGAGGTTTGGTTTGTTTTCACCCTGTTTCCCTTACAGCAGCTCACTGTTTGTAATTCTTAGCAACAAAATTTGGAATTCAAACTGCTGATTAAAATAAACTATAGATTTTGTTAAAAACTTATTTTTATAAAGAAAAAGAAAACTATTCAAATTTCTTACGTATAGTAAATGATTTGTTTTATTTAAAATGTTTTGAGAATAATTTTAACAGAAGAAAAAAACAGTATTATAAAGCTAGGATGCAAGTGTGGATGCTTTCTACATGCACTGATGAATATGCATAGATGTTATCTTTAAAACTTTAAGAAAGTTTAAATATTTTTAAAAACCTTTTTTAACTAATAAATGTGCAAAAACTACATTTATTTTTTTATTTATTCTTTTATGAGGTCCAATGGATGAGTACGGGAATATATAATAGTGACAGAACTTTGCTTATCATGTTTCTTCTCCAACATTGCTGAAGTTCTCGTTTCATGCAGGGATCAGATGCTGGGCTTTGAAGGGACCGAGTAGAACATGGGTCCTGTTCTCTCAGGTCATCTGAGGTCATCTATTAGCAGAAATAGTCCTGAATAATCAGGATCTCTTTTGGCTACGTTGCTCATTTGCAGCGTACGAAACCATGTCAAGCAGTAAGACCTGATAACACACACACACGCACACACACACACACACACCAGGAGCTGCTTTGATCCACAAGATGGAGGTATCATTCAGAGGAAATACCAGTCCATCCAAGGGTCAGTTTGGGGTCGGCATGTTGCCACGGTAACAGAAGCGCGAGTCACTCAGTGGTGAAAGTCTGACCCCAGATCAGTGAATGGTCGGTTCCAACATCTAGACACAGCTTGAGCGCTTCTGTTCTTTTCTGGACCCATTCAGACATTTTATACATGAATTTGATATATTTATGAAAACACATAAAGAAGATGTTACTCTGTCATTAGATTGTCCATGAAGAGATTATTGTGTCCCAGTTAAACTCCCACCATGTAGAGCAGTGAACTGCAACAGGCGGCCCGCGGGCCACATCCGGTCCGCCGGACCTTTCCACCCGGCCCCCAACCCTTAGAGCCCTAAAGTCCCCCAATTGGGGGACTTTGAAGTTTAGCAGCAAACTTCATGTCCAAAATATCAATAAATATCATCAAGCTGTACCTCTAAAGACTCAGCAAAATCTTGGCTACAACATCAAATAAACCTTTTTTACGTTCTCCAAACACAAGTAAAACTACAACCAAAAGAGTGACTGAAAATCATGCTTCATGTGTGAGGGTTTTTGCCACATTTCTGTCTGTAACGCTGCTAAAAATCTAATTGTACACATTCTATCCACCATTATGAATTGTTTTCCTTCACTTATCAAACTCACACTTTGTACAGCTAATGTCAAGATTTAAAATCAATCAAAATGAGACCAAAAGTAATGAAATTGACCTTGTGGTTACAGAAATATGCTCATTAAAGTGTGTGTGTGTGTGTAACTTTCTAGCAGCTTTTTCAGCAATAGGCTGTGGGCCAATCAGGAAAGAGAAAATGCATGTTCTCCTTTGTTTCTAAATTAAATTAAACAAACAGAGAAAGAGCCTTTAATTACAAATGACTACAAGTCATAGCTCTCATTCATTTTTTATTTAGTCTGCAGCAGTTCTTAGAATGTCTGTTTTTGCACTTTCCACCATATTAGTGCATAATTGTGGTGTTTTGACAAAAAGTGCCCACAGGAAGAAAGCAACACATGTACAAGTACAATATTTACCTGGTTGATAGGCAGAGCCACTAAAGTAAACGCTGAAATAAAAACATACATTTGGATGGAAAATTGATATATTAAATTATTAAAAATTATGATACAGTAATAATTGAACTTTATTTTAGAAGAGCATCTGGCCCTCATGGTGTCTGCTGGAAAAAAATCCGGCCCTTGAACAAATTTAGTTGAGGACCCCTGGTTTAGAGTAATATACAAACGTACCAGCATAACTTGTTTACAGTTTTTTTCGATTGATAAAACTCAAAAAGCAACCTCTACCTCTGTTCCCAATCGCTTGATTCAATTTATCACTACTCAAGATATCCTTATCATATTAGAACTCTGATTTTCCTCCTTTACACTCTGATGTCAATTTTACATTACCTTGCTGTCAAAACACAGCACACAATTATCAGGTTTACACACACTTCTCACATAAATCCTCAAAGCTTCAATCAACAACACACAAATATTCAAATCTCTAAACTTTCAGGTCTGGCGAGCAATTTGCAATCAGGGACTGCAGCATCCTACACCGACATGCCCACCTAGGGGCATACAACACAGCCCTGCTACTGGAATTTCTAAACGGCCTGTATGATGTGCTTGTTCAACCTGATGACATAGATAACCCACAGCGAGTCAACTATATAATCATTTGGGACAATGTAAGTTTCCACAAGGCTGCCCAGGTGCATGAGTGGTTTCAGGACCACCCACGGTTTTCCGTTTTATACCTTCCACCTTATTCCCCCTTCCTCAATCCCATTGAGGAGTTTTTCTCAGCCTGGAGGTGGAAGGTGTACGAAAGGAATCCACAGAGCCAGGTCCCACTGCTTCAAGCCATGGAGGAGGCTTGTGGAGATGTGGCCTTTGAGGCCTGTCAGGGCTTCATGAGGCACTCGAGGTGGTACTTCCAGCGCTGTTTGGACCAGGAGGACATCGCCTGTGATGTTGACGAGGCCCTCTGGCCAGACAGAGACCGGAGGCATGATGCCCCATGAATATGCTTGAATTGGGGGGGGGGTTTAAAAATAAAGTGTTTTGTCTCTAAATGTGTGTGTGTCTGTTTGTCTATGAGAGAAGTGGGCAATGTAATAGATTCAGTGTGTTCCATTTCTCTAATTGTGTTTTCAGTTTTGCTCTTCAGTGTTCTTTCCATGCTTGGTAGTGTTCTGCCAAATGCTACTTGTGTTTATTCAATGAATGGTATGTGCGTGTCATGTGGAAAATATGGCTGTGTTTACCAAATGAAAACACGTGTTCCATTTTGTTAACATGTTACGAGATTTGATGGCAGAGTTGTTCTGCAAAGGGATGCCAGGGTTTAGCAATTTGTGTGTGATGTTTGGGGTTTTGTGTTTGCAGTTTTGATAGAAACGTACAGTTTCGACAAACGCGTTTTAGCAATCGAAAAAAACTGTAAGTTAATTCTACATTTCATTTCTTAGTGTTCACGTGTGTGAATGTATATTTATAAGTAAATGTCAATATAATGGAACAAGTTACTTCCTGCTCCTTTTCAAATTTGTTCTGTTTTTGCCTCACAGACCATTCTGTAGAAAACTTCATTATCATTTTGTTGTTTGCTTTCTGTGTGTTTTGTTGGCATTTTGAAAGAAAGAAAGAAAGAAAGAAAGAAAGAAAGAAAGAAAGAAAGAAAGAAAGAAAGAAAGAAAGAAAGAAAGAGTTGATGTTTCAAAGAAAAAGAATATAATCTGTTCATATTATTTATTTATTTTTATTTATTTATATTTATTTATTTATAAATGTGTCCTTGCTATTGTATAATAATAGTTATTTATGTATCATCATGTTCATTTAAATCATATATCAGTATTTAATGAAATCTGATTTTTTTTCTCATTAAAACACACACGATGATAAAATTAGACAATAATTCCAAAATAAATAAGTCTTATAATCAACTAATTCAAATTTAATTACTGTTTATCACATAAGAATGTGCTTGATATTAAGAGTATTATAACCTGCCGTATTATTCTGTTTTTGTTTTTGGCAATAAAATACAAATCAAATAAAACCATCTAAAATATTTTATTCATATAGATTAAAAGTCTAGTTTTGAATATATATATATATATATATATATATATATATATATATATATATATATATATATATATATATATACATACATATATATATGCTTTTTATCTAAATTTGTAACTCCAAATTATTCTTTTTCATGTTCCTGAATATTAATAACATGTTTTCAACCTCGTGAACTTTGGTGGGAAACATAAAAAGCACTTTTCCTATCATCTATTAAATCCCTCCTTGTGTGTGTTTATTGTATATTATGTATGTTTATATTATTGTAAACTGTTGGACAACATGAACTGTTATAAAATGTACATTCCACTTTTAGAGGGTCCGGTTTGTTGTTGTTGTTCAGCACAGGGTCAACACAGACACTGAACCCTCCAGAGGACAGCGACCTGGCCTTCAACTCTGACTTTTGACCTCCAGCCGAGTTCAGCCTGGGGTCATAGAGGGGTCCGGCTGTCAGAAGTCACACAAGTCTGCTTGTTCACTAAAATATTCATCAAATGACAATGCTTTTATGTAACTAGGTGGTAGGAATTCATCAGAGAAACTGAAGGCTTCTTTAATGATTGTGATTAAATAAAAATAATGATGTGTTAATAATCCTTTATTATGTTGTTTTCCCTCCTTATTTCAAACACCTCTGAATAGACGTAGAAGGTCCTTATTTACAAAATAAAATGTGATTTGTAAAAAATACATCTGCTCATTTTAAAGATCTGGACCACATTAAAGGCTTTGTGTTACATAAAACAACATGATGCACAACTTTATAAAAAAAATTATAGATAACAAGAAGAAGAAGAAGCTGGGAGCAACTGGAGGTTTTGAGTTGATCCCAGTGGCTCCTCCATACCAGACTCATGCTTGTCACATTTTACTCATCTGTGGATCTTTAAAACGCATCAGGAATTCTGAATGATGCACTTAGCTAAAATCAAATCAATGACCCCTTTAAAATGCTGCGGCTGCTATTTTAGGCAGCGATCTCTCTTATCTGCCTTTTTTCTGACATCTCAGCGAATCTCCGTAAACCCGTCTGGAGCTACTGGTGTCACTTCCTGACTGGGGGGTCATGACTGGGACAGTGTGGGGTCACTGCAGGGTGAAGTCAGAGGTTAGCTCACTGACTGTTGTATAAAGGGGCCGAAATGGCCCTTTGTGTTTATTTATGGAAATGAGTTTTTACTAGAATAAAAAACTCAATTTGTCTAGATTCAGAAAAATCATCTTTCAGTTTCCTCAAAGCTGAAGAAATGTTCTGGAAACAATCACTATCAGAGTTTATTCCTCGAGTCTGATGCAAAACATCACTAATAGATCCCTTCTTTTCTAAAGGCAACTCCACTAAAGTAATCTCACTGACTCCCATTAAACCCAGTATCCTCTAGAAGCTGGCATGACTCGTCATAACCAGGTTATAAAAATGGTTTCTACCTTTAGAAAACAAACCTGGGTCCTCCCTGATCTGGAGCTTTCATCGAACCTCTACCTCATCTTTATTTGTTTATTTAATGAGGGCTGGTTGTCAGGGGAAACGCAGATACACTTATAGTTATCTTAACATACTGTTTTTTATTTTAATTCAAATGTTCTGAGACTAAGGATGAGAAGGGAGTGTTTGAGGGCAGCCATCTTTGCCCTGCTTGTGTCAGACCAGAGACAGATGGAGGAGGAGAGGAGCAGAGTGAGTTCACCAGCAGGGCAACGAGCCTCTTCCTCCTCTCCATCACACACACCCTGGAGGCAAGCAGCGCCGCATGCCTATACGTAAAGGTGTGTGTGTGTGTGTGTGTGTGTGTGTGTGTGCCTAGACTAAAAGAAGGAGACCTTCTGGTCATTGTAGTTTAAGGAAAATATTAAGTATGGAGGGACAGAGCTCACTCTGGGTGGGGGGCATCCAGCTTTATTTTAACATTGAACTTTCTAGTTACTATTTTCCTGAATCACTTAATCACATTGATTGATTGATTGGTTGGTTGATTGGTTGATTGATTGATTGGTTGATTGGTTGATTGATTGAGTGTAAAAATGAACCCTTTCCCTTGATTAAATTATTTTCTACCTGAAGTGGACCCACAGCTACACCTGGTGGCAAATTTTGGAACTACAAGTTCCAAATGAAAGAACAATTGTCACTGTTTGTGAAATCCTTCAGATAATAATAATAATAATAATAATAATAATAATGTGATTATTCACCTGAAAAAAAGTTTATTTTTCCAAAATTATTTAACTGATAAAACTGTCAACTTAATCTAAATTAAACTATGAAGATGTTTTTACAAACTAAATTTATATTCAAAGTGGAAAAGTCTGACATTTTTTCAATGATTAATGAATGTTAATGTTTTACTTGCACCATGAATCTTGTCTTAACTGATCCTTTAAATTTACATAATGAGCTCTACATTCTCCCTTCTTTCACAATTAAAACTATATACATGGACCGATGTGGGATGATGTAACACACACAAAAAAAACCTCATCATATTAGACATTGATCCAGATCTTCAGCCTGAGCAGCTTTCACCTTCAGTATCAAAAACAGTGTTCTTTAGAGCGAAACTACATTTACTAACAGCAAATGTTGTATTTTTACACATGAGTGTATTCACTTAAAAGTGATTATATGCTGGTGTAATATAGTGGTGAATGAACAACGTGCTAGTCAACAGTTAAAATATAAGTTAACTCTACAGATTCCTCCACAGTGTCCAATCAGACAGCAAAAACCTGGTTATGTACACCTAGTGGTGTCCCACAGGGAGGGTGCTGGGCCCATGATTGTTTATTTTCTGCATTAATGTTAAAAGTATTGAGATTGCTTCTTTTAACTGATGATTTTTTGTTAAGATTTTCATTTATTGACAGAAATTAAGACTGAAATGAAAATAAAATAAAACACTCAGCTTGAAAATGTGTTTACGTTTGAATAAACCATAAATACCTCATTAAATGTATGAGTAAAGATTGAAATAAACAGGGTTATGACTGGTGAGTGAAATCTGATTTAATTGAAAAGCACAGATGGATTCACACTAAAGTCTGGAAAAGATCCCTCCATCACCATCAGGCTAAAGAGCTATGCTAACACAACGGGCATCAAATCATTGTTTTATTCTTCATTTCTTCTGGTGTGTGGGTGTGAAGTTATGGTGTTACACACAGGTTAATGTGATGGTTTATGGAGTTTTGTATGTAATAAAAAAATTATGTATTTACATTAACAACAGAGCATGATAATTTGTGAGGAGCAGTTGCATTACATAAGTGTGCATTTTTTAATTATTTTTATTCCTCTGAATATTTTCTGTAAAACATTTACAGGTTTGATATAAGTTAAACAAACGAGTGAACGAATGACAGCTTTCCAGCCAGGTTGGCCTGAGGCTGTACTACAACGTTGGGTCACTAGATGGTGGTGTTGTACAAGTTTCTCTTCAGCCTCAGTCATAAACTGATTTTCAGGATTCACCAAACAAATGAAAGTAATAACAGGTGATAAACAGCAGATGTCAGTGTTTTACAGCAGATACCGCAGGGGCATTGCCTAGTGTACTAGACCAATTCTTGCTTTAGGATGGCTTGCCAGGCTAGCAGGGGCAGCCTCTTAAGTCATATCTGATAATTGTGTCATTGTACGGACCTGGACATGTGATGACATGATGCATGATTTTAAACCATGATGGCGTAGTGATCTACCAGAGACCTTTGAACCTGTGGTCCCAGCTCTCTTCATGTCATTGACCAGCTCCTCCTGTGTAGTTCTGGGCTGATTCCTCACCTTTCTCATCATCAGTGATATCCCACCAGGTGAGAACTTGCATGGAGCCCCCGTCTGAGGGAGACTGCAGTCGTCTTTAGTCTCTTCCGTTTTCTAACAGTTGCTCCATCAGTTGATCTATTTTCACCAAGCTGGTTGGCTGTTGCCCCGTAGCTCTTTCCAGCCTTGTGGAGGTCCACAGTGTTGTCTCTGGTGTCCTTAGACAGCTCTTTGGTCTTGCCCATGGTAGTAGTTGGAGTCTGACTGACTGTGGGGTGGACAGGTGTCTTTAACAAGCTCAGACAGGTGCTACTCATTTAGATGAATACGTAGAGTAGAGGAGGACTTTTTAAAAGCAGAGTAACAGGTCTTTGAGAGCCAGAGTTCTTGCTGATTGCCAGCTGTTCAAATACTTTTGTGCAGCAGTGTGATACAAATAAATTATTTACTAATCATTCAATGTGATTTTTTTATTTTTTTAATGCCATCTCTCACAGTGGGAATATACATACAATGTGAATTTCAGACCCCTCCATGGTTTCTAAATGAGAGAACTTGCAAAATCACAAATACTTATGTTCCTCAGTTACTATGCTGCTCACATATGGAATCAGCTTCCTCATGACCTCAGCTGTGCCCCAACCCTAGTGTTGTTTAAAACACAACTAAATACCTCAATGTACTCATCAGCCTTTAAATGAATTGTTTCTTATGTTGCGACATCTCCACTGTAATCTGCACTGTAACTTTGTCTTTTCCTTCAGCTCTAAACTATAATTCTATCTGTGTGTATTTTAATTTGTGTTTTATGTTGTTTTCATATCATGTTCTGATAATTGTAAAGCACATTGAATTGCCTCTGTGTTTGAAATGTGCTCTATAAATAAAGCTGCCTTGCAAATGAACGAGAAAAAGAATCAAATTTTAAAAATGCATTCCATATAAGTTCAGGGTAGTAATTAAAACAATTTCAGGATAATGCACACTGGTATAATGGTTGTCCCCACCAATCTTTAAACCTCACTCAAGTGTACGGTTATTGTCCCAGCAATTCTAAAAACAAACTGAGAGGTAAAGTCAGAACTAATGTCAAATACAAATGTGCGTCATTTTTGGGAGTCAAACTTTGGAGCAGTCTCAGTGATGAGCTGAAATTGTGTGGATCTTTGTTGTCTTTCAAAAAATTACTAAGAGAGAAAATAATTACGTACTATAGAGGAACAAAATGAATATGGGAATGAATGAACATGAATAATTCAGATTAAACTGTTATTTTGTTGTTGCTTTTTGTCTTTTCTTTAATTTTGTATTTTGATGAACCTGTAAGGTGATCTGTGTTATATAGGCTAGCCTCGGCTTCAGAATATTCCTTCTCTTTTCGGTTACAGGGATTGTAATTTCTTTTGGCGAGATGAATATCTCATGTTTTGAAATTGAAATAAACTTAACATAACTTTTTTGTGTCTGATTTGAACCTTTTGGTGGGAATTTCCTCAGAGTCCTTTATGTTTAAGGAACTTTCTCCCTGAACCTGGGAGGCAGGTGTTGTTGCCTCAGGTACAGAGGGAGTTTCATCTGCCCTCTTACGTTTCTCTGTCTCGCTATTAGTTCTGCTCTTCTTTTGTCGTGCCCATTTGGGCCCCCATGTGGGATCTCTCTAGGCAAAAATTTGGCCCATGAAGGGTTGCTCACTGTGGGACCCACAGCCATTGTGAAATGTAGACCACGTGCGGGTCCCATCATTTGGGGCCATGTAGGGGTCCAACAGGGCTTGGCCCACATATGTAGGCTGCCCCCTGTGGTCCCACTTTGCCTACAGAGCCAACAGGTCTGTAGATGATGCCATCAACATGGCTCTACACTTCATCCTGCAGCATCTGGACTCCCCGGGTACCTACGCCAGGATCCTGTTCCTGGACTTCAGCTCTGCCTTCAATACTATCCTCCCAGACCTCCTTCAAGACAAACTGTCCCAGAAGAACGTGCCTGATCCCATTTGCAGGTGGATCACTGACTTTCTGACGGACAGGACGCAGCAAGTGAGGCTGGAGAAGAGTGTCCTGCAGACCATCAACACCAGTTTCCACCAGGGATGTGTTCTCGCCCCTCTGCTCTTCTCCCTGTACACCAACGGCTGCACCTTCAACCACGACTCTGTCAAGCTAATGAAGTTTGCAGATGACACCACGGTGATCTGACTCATCTCGGACGGGGATGAGTCTGCCTACAGAATGGAGATCAAACAGCTGGTGTCCTGGTGCAGCCACAACAAGCTGGTGCTAAACGCTCAGAAGACAGCGGAGGTTATTGTGGACTTTAGGAAGAACACAGCCCCACTTCCCCCCATAACCCTGTCTGACATGCCCATCACGATTGTGGGCTCATTCTGCTTCCTGGGCACCACCATCACCCAGGACCTCAAGTGGGAGCCCACCATCACCTCCCTAACCCTAGAGGATGTGTGGGAGCTGAAGAAATTCAACCTGCCAGCACAGTGGATGAGGCAGTTCTACACCGCAATCATCACGTCCATTCTCACCTCCTCAATCACTGTGTGGTACGCTGGAGCCACCAACAAACATGAAGAGGCTGCAGCGTGTCATGCGCTCTGCTGAGATGGTCATTGGCTGCAAACTTCCCTCCATACAGGACCTGTACACCTCCGGGACATTGGGGCGTGCAGGTCTGATCACAGCTGACCTGTCTCATCCCAGACAGTCTTTTTGACTTGCTCCCATCTGGCAGGAGGCTCCGATCCATTCGGTCCAGAACCTCTCGCCACAAGTACAGTTTCTTCCCCTCTGCAGTTGGACTCATGAATAACAATCCTAGGACGGCTCATTTCAGTCGTTTTGTTTCAGTCATCTGACCCTGTGTGGCTTTGCAGCTGACGGTCCCACTCTGACCAGTATACACACTGTCTTGTAAATATTAGACATTTTTCTAATTATTGTTGCTCTATGAAATTTTTTTGTCATGCTTATTTTGTATTCTTGCCGCAGCAATTCCCTAATGTGAACCTGCTCACACATATGGCAATAAAACCCTTCTGATTCTGATTCGGCTCATCACTGTGGGGCCCTCATGAGTTGTTTGTGGATGTGAGAGTTTTGTGCAATGATCATCTCCCTGTCCTTTAAAAAAATCAACATTTAACTGAAAATCCATCTGAAACAAATAAAAAACTACATATTTTCTAAATCCAGTGATAAAGTTTTGGACTAGAATTCACACTCAGTTGATATCAAATACAAAGACACCCAGCAAGCATGTCCATTTGGGCCCACCATTAGTGGCTGTAGCACTCATGTATTTCGCTCCAGGTATGCAGAGTTTACAAGTTGCATATAACGGATGTCTTTTTTAAAGAACTCTTGCATGTTTTCATTGTTTCTGTTGTTAAATGGGCCTAACTAAATCTAAAAAGGGCCCATTTGGGAAATGGGCCCGCTCTTGCTTGTTCTTCAAAATGCAGAAAGCTGGTATATTTTTGGTGTATGAATGTTAATTGTAAAATTGTTAAAGCAAATTCTAAATAAAGCTTGAAAAAAAAAACACTGAATTTGCTCTTTTATGAAATGTTTTTATTAACAAATTGAACATATACAATACAAGATGTAGAGGATGAAAGTCAAAATCCAAATACAATCATAAACATACATGATACAAGCCATATATATATATATATATATATATATATATATATATATATATATGCGCGTGTGTGTGTGTGTGTCTGTGTGTGTGTGTGTGTGTGTGTGTGTGTGTGTGTGTGTGTGTGTGTGTGTGTGTGTGTGTGTGTGTAACAAGGAGCAAAAAAAAATATTTTAACAAAAACAAACATATTTTTAGGAGCACAGATCGAAGGGGCAAATATATTTAAATAACAGAAACATCATAGTCTTATGGAAACGTTTGATTTTTGACTCGTGGGCGATAAGAAGTAATGATAAAGTCATTGCTGAACCTTATAAAAGACAATCTGGTACTTGTCTTTTGTTGAGTGTGCTTTATAAACAAAGCTGTGGCGCCTTGCCTCTTCTTCCGGAAGCTGGAACTAAGATGCAGCGCTACCGAGACTGTGACGTAACATCCGGCGGGGCTGTTGGCGGGCAGAACGGGGTCAATTGTTAGCGACGTGTTTCAGGCTATTGTACAGCTCTACAGCAAAAAGAGACGGTTTCCTGCAAAACAGTTGTTGGTTTTGTTTTTCTTGACTTTTTTGTACTACAATCTTGCTATTTGTCGTCAGCTCAGGGTTATTTCACTGTATTTTAAAGCAGGCCTGCCTTTCGCTCGCACAAGTGCAACAGAGGTTTCTCTACAGAGGTAAGGCTGCTGTTAGCTAACTTTTCGGCTGTAGCACGCCAGCCATGTTGCCTTCAGAATACAAGGGCGAGACGGCCGCTTGGTTCGTCTGCGTGCTTGCTTTGTGGCAAAACGCAGTTGCGTCGTACAAATGTTGTGAGAGTGCGTTTTCTCTTTGCAGTTCCACAATGATTTAGCCGCCATCCTGTTCTTAGCTCGTGAGCATGAGCTAGTTTACCGCGCGCGTGCTCACAGGTTACAATTCGCTTGACAAATTTTGTGCGCCATGCAATTTATGTTGTTTTGCGTTTGGAGTTAGATATGCTTCCCTGATACTGTATAAAGCATGCTTAACCAACTTTGATGCAGTTCGTGTGTTTGAGGTGATGCAACGTGTTACAATCGGTGACTAGTCTGCTAATGGTCAGACTCGTGCTGGAAAAATGGTGGACGGTGTTTTTGTTCTTGTTCAAGCTATGAAAACTATTTAGCGACAAAAACCAAAACACGTGGACATGCGGGGGGTGTCGCATCGTTAAGAGGAAGCAAGGATTAGTGTAGCCGGAGGCGCCGAGAGCCTGATCAGTGTAGTGCGGAGCACGGCACGGGCCAGGTAACGAATTCAAATAGTTCATACGAGTGACTACTGTCTGGTTTAGTTGCAGAGTGAGCACGTGAATGCAGCTGCACATGCGCGAGAGTTGATGTGTGTTTACTGAGATTTAACATCTGTTGATGTTATTAATGTTTACGTTGAGATGAGTTAATATCTGGAGTACACCATTTATCTGTGTGTGCGTGCGTGTGTGTGTGTGAGTGTGTGTGAGAGAGAGAGTGAGTGAGAAAGAGACAGAGCGCACACGTTGCCCACACCACCTACCTTGTGTCTGTTTTAAACATTTCCACAGCCCTGCACAGCTTCACGATTAGCCTAGTGAACTAGACCAAATTCTTGCTTTTTATAGGATAGCTTGCAAGGCTACATCGCTATCACATCACACCAAAACTAATATCTCAATCTCAATGCAATTAGAGAGTGGTGGTAGAAGAGAGTAGCAGAGTGTGGAAAGTGGTCAGTATGTCCTCCAGCAGTCTAAGCCTATAGCAGCATAACTACAGAGATAACTCAGGATAACCTAGCCTTTCAGATGGAGGCATGTGGGAGGCAGGGCCAGGGAGAAAAGTCTTTAACGACAGTAGTCCCCTCAGTACACTCCACCTCCCTCTGCTCCCCACTCGTCTAAACCTGGACTAACATCAGAATTTAACCATAAGCCCTATCAAATAGAAAAGTTTTGAGCCTAGTCTTAAAAGTAGATAGATAGCTAATAGATCGGATGGCTGATCTATCGGAACACCCCTAATAAACATCGTTTATAAGTATCAGCCCAGTTTTACTTATAGGACCAATACCGATGTTGATGCTGATATTGTGTGTTCTTAGTTAAAACCAAAATAACTTGTTTAGTTTGCTTCTTTGCTCTTTGTTAACTGTCACCTTTTATGTTCTTTCTGGGGTCCATGAGAAGTGATCTTCTCAGGCGTCAAGCTGGCGACTGTAGCAGCAAAGAAGGGCAAGAAGCCCGAGGAGGAGGAAGAGCAGCCAGCAGTGGCGGCGGCACCGGCTCCTGCACCGGCGGCAGCGACACCAGCTGCAGCGACACCTGCAGCAGCGCCTGCTGCCGCTGAAGAAGAGGAGGAAGAAGAGTATGTGGTGGAAAAAGTTCTTGATCGCCGTTTGGTTAAGGGCAAAGTAGAGTTTCTGCTGAAATGGAAAGGATTCTCAGAGTGAGTATAGCTCATTTTACTCCCTTTAAAACTAGTTGTTGCTTTATCCACATCTGACTTCTGATCTAAATAAAAAAAAACACTTTATAATTTAGACTGAACATCTGCTGGTGTGGGACTTTTAAGATTGTCCTGTGAAAAAGATACTCATGGAAGAAGTGTTTTATTTATGCAGTTGCAAACCGTTGTGTATTTTAAGTAAGAATTAAGTATGAGATTTGTTCTTTAATCTAGACCCGTTTACACTTTAGCTGCAGTATCACGTTCAACCAGTTACATTTGTGTCTAAGAACACCTTGTGGCTGTAACACTCATGCATTTTGCTCTAGGTATGCAGAGTTTAAAAGTTGCATACAACGTATGTCTTTTTAAAAGAACTCTGTTGCATGTTTTCATTGTTTCTGTTGATAAATCTTTCAAAAGCAGATTCAGTAGAGTTTGTGCACTAAGGTTGGGTGATTGGACAAATTATTCAACCATCAGCAATAGGCCAAGTGCTTCAAAATGATGATTTTTTTATGGCTATGAATTAGTCTCACGGATGGAACATTACAGGTCACTTCAGCATCTGTTTTCCAACACTTGTTTCATCAACATATACATATTACACATGATTCGAAAGCTAGGATTCTTGTGATTCCAATGATAAATGCCGAACAAGGATACAATCACCTGTAGACACACAGTAAATGCTTTTGTCAAACTCAGAAATTCAAAATAATGCCTAAATCACCATTCGAAGCCTCATATTGACAGAATAGAGCCATCCCCAACAAAAATGGTCTTTTTACACCCAGAAGTTCAATTAAAGTTCTCCAATAGAATACTTAGTCCACAGCAAGTCTTAATGGAGATTTTTAGGTGGCACATAACGGATCATGCTTCAAACTAGAAGCTAGTGATGGGTATATTAGAGCAGCTGCATCCTGGTGCAATAAGCTCTACGTTATGCATGACACGATTAGTCGACTAATCGCCAAAACAACTGGTGATTAGTCGATTATTAAAATCGTTTGTGGCAGCCCTAAACAACACAAACTAAACAGGATAACACCATTTAAACATTATAAAACATAATGGGACTTCTTGACTTGCAGAACACACACAGGGTAATAAGAAAGGTACGTCTCTGTCGTATTTCAGCAGATTGTAGCAAAGGAGCTCACAGAGCAGATCAGCTGCAGCCAGCTCCAGCGATGGTGCAGTCAGGGATGCTCGTAAATATGACAGTTTACATAAAGGCTTTCGGACAGGATCGATTCAGAATCTTCATAATTAAGAATCGCAATTCGGATGTGAATCATTCCGGTACCTCTATAATTTACTTCAGAAAACATTCAAAATTTCCCTCAGGTGCATCCCATAATCCCTGTTAGCATCCAAATGTCGGCTTTAAACGTTTGAGTGATGCCTTTCCAAACCAGTAGGTGAAGGGTTGTGTGCCCTCCCTTTCTGCTGCAATATCATCGGCTACTGGCTGACAGGTCAGAAGGACCGCCCTCTATTGTCACGTGTGTAGCGTAAACCAACTGCAGTGCAGTTTATCATTGGCGCATCAAGTAGCCAATGATATTCAGAAAACAACAAAGTCTCTCATGACGCCCTCGTGGCTTCCTTATACAGAGTTAGATCTGTTGTGATTGGTGAGGTGCTCCATGCTGTGTGTCAGGCCTAAAGAACGTCTAAACGTCTGCTGCGTGAATATATTACTCATCATCATTTTTGAGACTGACGAATATCTCTTGAAACTTTTGATATATCGCTCGACCCTATTGTGCATGAGAGGGTGGCTGAAAGTATTTTTAGGATGGGTAAAAGTCACTTGTAGTGTATTTAACATGAAATTGATACTTTAGATGTTTTTGACTGCACCAATATCTGAGTGACATAGTCATAACAAGGGTGAAGCTAGAAAGAGCTGTTGCCCTCAGCAGTCGGTCTAGGTGGAAGTGATGCGTACCCTTCAGACTTAACTGCACTCTAGAATATTAGAAATGACCATGGGACACCCAACTTTTAAAGCTGAGCACTTCAGCTACAACCAACCAGTCACGGTCATGTAGTTCTGCACTTTGAACAAAAACAAAGAACTTACAATTAGCCTTTCGCCGAGCCCCGCCCCCCTTAGTTACTGTTGCCAACTCCGACAATGAGTGGATCAAATACTGCAGCTCCGCAGATTTCCGTGATGGAAAGAAGTAGACAGATGCGTGTCAGCGACATTTTTTGGAGCAATTCCTCCTCAATTTCATCCAGATCGAGGTAAAAGGGTTACAGTATGCAGTGGAGGGATATATTAGTGTCGGCTCCGCTGAGCGAAGTGTAGCAGGGAACAAGGAGTTGGGAGCTTGGGAGAAGGTCCGGCGTCCGGGGACGCGTGGATCCGAGGAGCGGTGGCGGCGACGCAGTGTCCCTGTGAGCTGTCAGATGATCTGAGCTGCAGGCAGCTCTAATGGAGAAAAGCTCACTTCCGGTGCTCTGCATCGCTCCAGTTGATCATCTCAACTGAGTCTGTTTATAAAATATAACTTTTTAAGCCCGTGTTTACTTTCATTTTTAGTTCCCGGCCGGAGCTCGGCATTAATTCATCACGTGATCATGACACCACCCGCTGTTGCGCCAAGGCTTAATGTGCGTTCATAAGACACACAGTTGAGGTAATATTCCGCTGATTTGCCCGCACGGTGTGTCTTATCTAAAAGGGTCTTGGATAGTCTGGGAGGCGGACCTCCGCCCAGCCGCGGGCGGGGGAACACTCATGCTTGATGGCTGAGCTCGATGAGGAGGTTCTGAAGGGAAACGAAGGAGACACGACTACTATCGAGGCTAATGATTAGTAGTAAATTAGGCTTAGCTTCATCATTTTGTTTGGAGCTGTCGGATAGTAACGGTTGCTATGATGTGTGATTGGACAATAGCCGTTCTGGGGGCGGGGCTGGCGAAAGGCTAATTAAGCATATTTTAACATTAGTTTTCCTGCACCTCTGTGCCCAGCGAGGACAATACATGGGAGCCAGAGGAAAACCTGGACTGTCCAGACCTTATTGCAGAGTACATGCAGAAGCACAGAGAGAAGGAGGAGAAAAAGAAGGAGAGTAAAAGGAAAGGAGCCAGTGAGGGTTCGGGAGAGTCCGAGGAGCGAGCAAGCAAGAAAAGGAAGGATGAGGTAAGTAAAAGGTCCATTTTTATCTAGTTTACCCTGTTAGAAACAAGCATGTGTTGTTGGGGGGGTGGATATACTATTTGCTGTTCTAGATTAGTGGTGCACAGTTGTGCTCACCACATCTGTGACCAGATCTTATTGTTCATGCTTGGGTGTGGTATTTTGTCCTTAAGGGTGAAAAGGCCAGAGGTTTTGGGAGAGGTCTACAGCCTGAGAGGATTATTGGAGCCACCGACTCTAGTGGAGAGCTGATGTTCCTGATGAAGTGGTGAGTCCCCGGTGTTAGATGGGTTTTAAACCCATGTGTCACTGTTTTTTAATAACTTATTCTTCCAAAGACTACAAAACAAAGAATCCAAAGGATTTACAGAAAATTAGTTTTTGTTAAGAAGCAAACACATTTTCTTGCTTTTATGCCAGCGGTTTGCTTAGGATGCCGTACTGCGTGACTTTACGTACTTTCTCCTCACAGACGTGACGTATCCTGCTCATTTCTAGTGACGTCGAGCAAAACCAGTCCCAGTGAAAGGGGGAAGTGTATACTTGCAGATTAGTGGTGATAATGCACCTTAAAATGAAAGCATGGTAACAAACCATTTAGCATCAGGGTAGCAGAGGAGGAGCTGTGTGGAGGTGTTTCCAAGAGAACGAAGGCAAACAAAGTAAGCCAGTCAGCAAATTTGAATTTTGAGATTGAACACTTTAGTGTGTGCAAAGTCAATTTTGTTGTACACTGTTCAATGACAATAAAACAGTCTTGAACTGCGATTTTTCTGCAATTTTAGTTCAATTCATGATTTTCTTCAAAGGTTCAGCACATTATTCAGAGACAATACAGTAATATTTACAAACATGACAGGAAATGACATCATATCACCAAAACATTAAAAGCATTTATTTATTTTTTTATCTTTTTTAATCTGTATATTTAATGTGCTAGTGAAGCGCCTTGTGACTTTTATCTAGAGGTGCGTTGTATAAAAAAGTCCATGGGATTGGATCCCGCGGGACCCATGGAACCCAACGCAAATCTTGCGGGGGGCGGATGGTTTTCAGGTAAAGGTCATAAATTCAGCGGGATTAAAAAATAGTTCAGCACAGCGCTCGACCAGCGACAGCTCAAAATGAGAGGGTGATTGTAAAGTGTCAGTCTTCAATAATCCTCCAACCTAAACTGATTGTGTTAAACCTTCAGAGACATCAGAACACCAACTTCCTGTCACCCGTTTAAAGCAACATTCCTGAACTTTGTTGATATGTTCGCTCTGTCGCCCTCTCAAGGCTTGTTGTGTAATGTCACTGTCGTAAAATCAATTTTTAAAATCAAACATTTTAAAATAAAACAACCCTAATGTCAGTTAAAACAATGAAAACAAACCTTTCCACCTCCACACATTGAATAAGTAGTTTTATCAGGACTGTATAACAACTTTATGCCCGACCAAACACAATAACCCTGGTGAAATCATTTATTACCTACCTATTCATTAGCAGCACGGCTAGGTCAGAGTCCATAGTACATGCTGTTCTTTCTAAAAGAGCTTTCCAGCGAGGAAAAGACGGCCCAATATTAACTCTGGTCTTTGCTCTTGCTCTATGACGTTCTCTTTTTCTTTTCCTAGATTCCTCTGATAAGGGATTTCTAGCTTTTTTGGGTGATTCTGCCATTGCTCAAGTCTCTAAACTGCGGGTCTACCTTATACTACTATGGCAAGCCAAAGGGATCAAAAAAAGCTTGCGTTCTAAACTTGAGTTATGTCCGAAAAAATGCACGTCTTGTACGTGCGTTTTGGCGGACATAACGCACGATTTTAGAATGTGCTTTTTTTGCCCCTTTTGATGTCAAGACGCACATTTTGGCGGACATAGCGCGCGTTTAGAACACACGCTTTTTTGATCTCTTTGGCTTGCCATATTCTGCCATAAAACGACATGCAGTCAGTACTTCAATTTTCGACCTGGAGCAAAAAACTGTATAGTGCGATAAACTGACGTGGCACCCCCTAAAACTATCACAGGTGCGAAAAATGAACATAATAGATGATAGTATGCTGCCAAAACTTTTACAGTAAACATTATTTTAAGGTGTAAAAGTTGCGGAGTGTTACTTTAAACTCTAAGGCCCAGCCCCAATACTCACACCTGCGCTCTTCAATTGTGCGTTCCCGGCCAAGAGTGCAAGTGCGTAGGGTGTCCCGATTTTCAAGTGCAGGTGGTGACCACGCCCCTTTTGCACCCTTGATCTGCACTTAGCCCAAAGTCCGTATCGATGGGGACTTTGGGCAAGGGTATTACCCACAATCCATTGCTGCGTGGTGTAACGTGTTGTAGGTGGTAGTGTTGCCAAAAGAAACGGTTCTTCGGTACCAACCCGGTACTACAAAAATTTAAACGTCACGGTACCAAGATTTTGTCGGTACCGGTAGTACCGAGGACCCGTCTAAACCCGGATCCTTAATGCGCATGATTCGCGCATTTTCTGGGCGCGTGCAGTCGCTTCTAAAGCAACGCCGCAGAACGCAAAGTGGCGGCGAGCGGTGGACCAGCTGATGTGGTAAATAAAGTTCATTCACGGAGATCCTGCTGTCACGGAGAACCCCCGCCCCGACGGAGACCCCTCCGCCCCGCTGTCACGGAGTCCGACAGGAGAGATGCTTCGCTCCAGCAGCACCTCCCGTTCTCATGCTTTCTTGTATTTTTAATTCCAAAACTTGACAGGATATCCAGACAGACCCCTGAATCCCTCTGTCAGCGCTTATCATCAGGAACGTCCTGACACGACGCTCACCTCCGCTAATTAGTGACGTAGGAGGTGGATTTAATGCGACATGACCGTTCAGACTAGTCGCTTTCAAAAAATTTGCATGTGTCGGAATCAGTACTACATAGTGTGTGGTGTGAATACACCATCGTCTTTATTAACTATTTAAATCTCCTACACGTTTAATTAGGGTAACAAACAAACAAACAGGATGACATAAAGGCGTTGACTGCTCACAGACCGGAATTTTTCTTTTTTTAATGATTGTAATGTGTATCCAAAAGATGAACAACAATGTATGGCTCAGTCAGTGTTTGTCCTTAAAATCAGTCAAAAAAGCTGTTCTAACTAGATGTTCTTGTCTGGGTAAAGCCTAATTTATACTTCTCCGTTTGTGTCAGTACGGACGGACGGACCGCCATGATCCATCGTTGCAAGAGCTCTGCAGCAGGCCTGCGAGGTCGGACGGAGTCGAGCTCTCTTTTCTAAACATCCGTCCAACAAGACGGAAAGCGCAAGCTTGTGATTGGTCAGAACGCCGCTTCTTTAAATATGTCACCAGCTCCGCCATCGCCACTTCAAAAAATAAAAAGAGAGCCGAGGATAACTAGCGGCAAACACGGAGCAGCTTGAAGAATACCTTGCAGTAAATCTCTGAAAATATGAACGTTTATTCCCCCGTGACTGGAGGAGTATAAAGATGCGCAGCAAGCATTTTATTCGTGGACGGAAATGACGGGGAACGTGGGTTTAGAGGCGGCGAGCGCATGAAGAGGTGGAGGAGAGTGAGGGACAAGTTTGTCTGTGTTAAAAAGTCTCTTAAATGCAAAAAAGCACAATATAAACTGCAAATATAAACTGTAAGTGCACTATTTTGGACCGGATACATGACAGGATACCCCAGAAAAGAAATACGCCCTCTGTTGTCCTGGCGGGGAACTGCTTTGCAGCACTCTCCAGGTGATGGAGAAGTTTGAGAGCAAAACGGTTCCGTCAATGCGTTCGTGTCTCTGCCTCGGGGAGCTGACGGAGAAGTATAAATTAGGCTTAACTAGCAGGTTTACAAAAAATATATGAACAAAAACACATTTTGATTAAATAAAAGTGCATTAAAAACATGTTATGATAGTAGTACAATAGTAATTCAATTAATTTTCTTATATATAGCACTGATTCACAAAAGATGTCATCTCAAAGCTCTTTACAGGAAAATTAATGTTTTTATTGGTAAATTTAGTCTAAATTAAATTTTTGTTTGGTACCGAAATTGGTACCGAGAACCGTGGATTTTCACTAGTACTGGTACCGAATACTGAAATTCTGGTACCGTGACAACACTAGTAGGTGGTTACTTTTGATTAATCCTAATAATAAAATATAAAGGTATTCAATATTTGAATTACTTCAGTATTTGATTGATGATGGAAATAGGTTCTTTGGGTATGCCAGGAAAACAACACTTTATAATAATTTGAGACAGAGGCGATAAAATATAATTTGTAAAATTCTATTTATTAATATATTTCTACTACTAACGATGAAACATGAATCAACTGCTGAATGAACAATGATGAAACAAGATATTAGATGTTATTAAAAAACCTCATTAAGGATCTAAGGAAATGTGATGTCTGGGTTATCAAAATAAGCTGGCTGTTTGTTTACTTAGGTTCAACAAATTATCAAATTAATAATAACCATCCAACGCCAGTGCAGAGGTACGGTACCTGGGTGTATGGAGGTTTCTCAGCGATCCGGCTGTGTTTGAAGTTTCCTCGTGAAACTTCAGGGTGTCACAGGCCGTATTCCTTGACTCCGCATCAGCTGGTCAGAGATTACCTCCCGGGCTGCAGGTGGACCATTTCATGGTTGGATGCAGAATAGCTTGATTCAAAAGAGATGGTTCTTTATGCCGCTAAAATTATTCCACTGGAAAGTCTGGCTTGACTTCCCATAGGATGATATATTAGTGTAAGCGTTTGCAGAAACTGACTTGTAGAGGACATGCCACTACTTTTAATGTTAATTGTTTATAAATTTTGGCAAATCAGAATCTAACATGTGTAAATGGGCGTTTACCAAAAGTCCTCAGACTTCTCCTTTCCTTAGACACTTATAAAAGACTTATTCCTTAATCTGTTAAGTAAAGAGGGTAAACATTCATTTATTAACATAGCAATATTAATATGTGAATATACTGATAATAAACCATTATTAAATTCATCAAGTAGACTCATTTGTGGTATTTACAATCTGATATAAGGATAAACAAGATGTTGATTCATTCATTACTGTAAAGCAGTCAAGACATTAAAATCACTTTAGATAAAACATTCCTTATCGATCGAACAGAATATGGTTGTAATATATATGTAATATATATGTAATATCAGTAAAGTGGAAGAAATCATTTTAGAATAGAATAGACTTTATTGATCCCACAGTGGGGAAATTCACATGTCACAGCAGCACCAACACTCCAAAATATAATTAGAAGAGAAATAGAAAAAACAGGGGTACATGTATACACACATGCAGTAATCTTCAATCACAAAAAAAACAAATAAAAGATGAAAAACAAAAAAATAAGCAAAAATAAGAGTCTTTTATTAAAGCTAAGAGTAAGAGTTCCATCTTCATCTGGATGACCTTGTGTCTGCAGACTAGGGCTGCACAAAATATCGAAAATGTATCGTATTGCAATATCAGCATGCGCAATAGGCATATCGCAAAAAACAGAAAAATATCACAATTAATGGTCATCTCAGATTTTTGCTACACAAAATGCATTTTGTCAATCAAACGGAAGCATGAAGTTTTTGACAAATCAAATAAAGCCTTTCACCCATTTGGCCAATCAGTTGGGTTCTTATAGGTTGGGTACCTAGGTGGACGGCACTTCATTTTGATGGCTAGCAAACACCTGAGTTAGCTTAAAGAGCGTCGCAATGACTGAGGGTAAGACGTGTGCAGAAAATGTTAGCGAGAAATAACTCCTAATTCAAACAGCATGACTATTATTTCTAAGTACTTGTGTTCAACAAACACAAGTACTTTGCACGATATGCCAAACACTTGTGGCAACCATGAGGGGAAACATGACACATCTCCGTTGTCACCTCCAACGCAACCATAAAGATCTATAAACTGGGCTCTAGAAAGCTAGCGTTAGCAAACCCAAAGTCTCTGACGTTAAGACAAGTAAGAGCACAACAGCCCAGCAGATGCCCATGGGTGGAACTCCTTATGAGAAACCATCGAATCGATACAAGGAAAAAACTAACGGAAGTAGTCGGTAAATGCTACGGGAGTAAACATATCCGTTTAGCTCTGTAAATGTTCTACAGCCTTGTCCTATTGTTTTAAATCACTCCAACATATTTTAATGATTATTGTTACAAAAATATTGAAACAGATCATGCTAATTTTATAACATAAACTTGCATGATTTCATTTTGTTACTGTATTAATACTAATGATAGAGGATGGAGTGGTGTGTCTAAAGTATACAAAAACTGCAGATTTAAGTATTTGTTCATTTATCGCAAGTAATATCGATATCGCAATATTAAGTACTGTTATCGCATATCGCAGGTTTTCCTAATATCGTGCAGCCCTACTGCAGACACAGATAAACAGAGGCAGGAAACCAGTTTGTTATGACGAATACCCAGATGGCAAGCGTGTAGAGACAATAAACAAGGCCATTGTTTTGGTATGAAGAATCTTTGCTGAACACTGCATGTCTGGTGACCTTTCAGGCATTACCTACGCTACAGTGGGGATTTTTAGAAGAAGGTGCCTTTTCTGATAACATGTATTTTCAAATGAAATAAGTTCATTTTAAGACAATTAATTATATTTATTCATGCTCTGAATGTTTTAGACTAAGATTTAATGTGGACAGCAATAAATTTAAACTTAGTCAAATAAGTGTTTGTTTGAAAGTTGTTAATAAAGATTTTTTTTTTTAAGCACAAACTGCAACCGGCATCCCTGCATGCGTCTCGGTTGATGATGCAATGCTCCCGTCCCAATCTTCACACTTGTGTACTAGGCACCCGAAGCCGTAAGCTTGGTTTATGCTTGACGCGTCTGCATGGCCCACATGGCCAAATTACGTAAGTTTACTAACCACGCCCCTCCGCGCGGCCCAAATTTTCTGCATCGCGCACCTAGGAAATTCTCTAACTGTGCAGACGGTCTCGCGCAGAAAAACATGGCGGACTGGCAAGAGCTCGTAGTGGCGGAGGTTCATAAATACAAACATCTCTATGATTTGGCTCATAAAGATCACCGTGATCAAAATATTGTTAATAATTCATGGAGAGAAATTGCTGTTACACTCGGAAAAGATGAGGAAGTGGTAAAAAAAATGTAAAACAATAGTGACTTCTACTATGGTGTAGTGTTGGATGCATGCCATAGAGCCCCATGCCGCCCCCTAGAGTCTGGGAGAATATTGGCTCACAGCGGAGACGAGCCGCAGAAGGTAGGAAGGAACCACAAACACTGCAAGTTCCGATGCGCGTCTCATTTCCATGCTGAATGTACATGCGTCAAGCATAAACCAACCTTTACTGCGCACTTCCTCTAAGTGCACTTCACAGAAGGACGTAGGGCGCAGTGCGAGTATTGGATTTGGGCCTAAATGATGTTTCTACCTGAGCTACAAAGTTCCACTGGGGCGGGGCTACATCACATGGGTCATTCATTTGTTTTTGTTGTTTTGTTAACAGGAAGAACTCGGACGAGGCAGATCTTGTTCCTGCCAAGGAGGCCAACGTCAAGTGTCCTCAGGTAGTGATTTCTTTTTACGAGGAGCGTCTCACGTGGCATTCCTACCCCACAGAAGAGGAGGAAAAGAAAGAGGAAGACAAAAAAGACTAGGGTACGGTAGAATGTGGATGTGCAGGGCAGGAAACCAACTACAAACCACGTTTGATGATGCTGACATGTGATTTGGCTGCAGCAGTGTGAGGGAAACCAGCTGTGTAGCTGACACACTAAATATTTGTTTTCCTGTCTTGCAGAAAGTTCTTAAAGGTTCCTACTCGTGTGCTGATTGGAAATGTTCATTATTTTCTTGAGGCATGTTGACCACCTGCGTTTAGTTTTGTCCTGTCAGATTATGTGTTTGTCTTACTAGCATCCTCCCTGCCCAACAAGGGTCCGACTCACATTGGTTAAATGCTACACTTGATGAGTGGGCGGGGCTACGGCGTTACAGCTGTCTTTGGGGAGCTAGACTGTGGGGAATTTATTTGAAAGGTAAAGAAGTAGAATGTATTATTGTGAAAGAGAAGAAAAAAGGCTTTCTTTCAGTATTCTAGATGTTCCCTGGTTTCACGATTTCGGGCGTGACGCAGTTTTTCCGCGTGTTTAGTTGTGGAGCGGACTGTGAGGTAGAACGGAACTCATCAGCTGTTGGATATCCACCTCCATCCAACCGCTGGGAGGTCTGTGTTTGAAGACAGAGGAGTGGACATCAGGGTTTTCTAACATCTGCATCATTTTTTATATTTCCAAACATCACACACACTCGACCCCTTGTGTTTTAAGGCGGTATTGCTTTAGCCTCCATCCCTGGCAACTCTCAATACAAAATGGTGTTTGTTTTTCTTTGTGTTGTTTACCATGTATGTACACAGGATGGAAGTTTTAAATCCAGCGTAGTGACTTCTATCATGAATAGTATTTTCCCGCTGGGTCTCTTCCTAATGTTGTGTTAAATGTAGTCCAGCCAGGCATTTCTATACATACTTATAAACATATATATATATATACTGTAAAACGTAGAGGCAGTAACCTTCTCTTTTAGCATACTTGGTTAGCTAGGTCAGGCGGGTTTGCTCTGAAGGGTTAGTGAGGGCATTCTGGTTGATGTTTGTCTGTATTGGATGCCGTTATCTTTAGGGAACCTCTGTTCATTTGTGTCTTTACTTGTGAATGCTTTGTACAAACACACGCTTTTACTGTCGTTTTCTAACGCTTTGTTTGAGATCAGATTCAGCTAACCAGTTAGAGTGAATAGCGTCCCAGTTTGGGTCTGTCCAAACGAAGGCTTTAACTACACGAGTTATTTACTTAGTCTGTTAGCATTTTTGAAGTTTTTTCCACTGGGACTAATCAGATTCAGATGAACTAGCTTCAATCAAGTGTCCTGCTTAGCTTTTTTATGTTTTATCCTCTACTTATAGTGAGTTAGCTGTATAGATCTGCTGCATGTTTGTTGATCTACTCTTTAGTGTCTGATCTGAAAAATAAATGTTCTGGGATTCATAACAAACTGGCCTCTTCTGTTTGTTTACTACATTGGAACATAAAGACAACTCACTGACCACTTTATTGGGTACACCTGTCTAACTCCTCGTTAACACAAATGACTAATTAGCCAATCACATGGTGGCATTTAGGCATGTTGACATGGTCAAGACGATCCGCTGCAGTTCAAACCGAGCTTCAGAACGGGGAAGAAAGGTGATTTAAGTTAGCCTAGTGAACTAGACCAATTCTTGCTTTGCAGAGTTTGGTCTAGGCACGCTTCATTGGAACCCTCGCAGCCCAAACCACTGCTGTGTCTATCCAATCACAACTCGCTATAGTTTTGGTTGGGCCAATCACAGCGCTCTATATCATGGGCCAATCACAGAGCGGGAGTAGCCGATGACGTCAGCGCTGCGGCCGCGAACCCAAGCAACATGGCGGCAACTCGGAAAACACGTTCGTTTGAAACGGCTTTGTCATCAACATTGGATTATTTAGACTCCAACGTGCGTAAGTCTGTCTGATATACTTAGCGGCTTCTTATTTTTATCAAACAAAGTAGTACAATGTCCCAGTACACCTGATATTCGCGTGTTTTTCATACAAAAACGACAGAAATCATTGATGTTAGACGCCATTAAAGCCTCCCGCTTTTCCGTCGCCGTGATTACGTCATGTTGTTCGTCACTCTGATTGGTCCTAGCGCTATCCAATTGCGTGCTGACATTTTGAAAGACAACCGTAGATCCCGCCTCACGACTGAGAGCCGTCAATGGTTCGTGGCCAGACTATATATTCACATATATAGGATGGCTTGCCAGGCTAGATTTAAGTGACTTTGAACGTAGCATGGTTGTTGGTGGTCTGAGTATTTCAGAAACTGCTGATCTTCTGGGATTGTCACGCACAACCATCTCTAGGGTTTACAGAGAACGGTCCCAAAAAGGGAAAACATCCAGTGAGCGACAGTTCTGTGGGTGAAAATGCCTTGTTGATGCCAGAGGTCAGAGGAGAATGGCCAGACTGCTAGAAAGGCAACAGTAACTGAAATAACCACTCGTTACAACCAAGGTATGCAGAAGAGCATCTCTGAACGCACAACACGTGGAACCTTGAGGCAGATGGGCTACAGCAGCAGAAGACCACACCGGGTGCCACTCCTGTCAGCTAAGAACAGGAAACTGAGGCTACAATTCACACAGGCTCACCAAACTGGACAATAGAAGATTGAAAAATGTTGCCTGGTCTGATGAGTCTCCATTTTTGCTGCGACATTCAGATGGTAGAGTCAGAATTTGGCGTCAACAACATGAAAGCATGGATCCATCCTGCCTTGTATCAACGGTTCAGGCTGGTGGTGTACTGGTGTGGAGGGCATTATCTTGGGGCCCCTTAGCACTAACTGATCATCGTAGCAACGCCACAGCCTACCTGAGTATTGCTGGTGACTAGGGATGCTGCAATACCACTTTTTTCCAAACCGATACGATACCGATACTTGGATCTGAGTACTCACCGATACCGATACTTCTACCACACACAAAAATGCAATGAATTGGAATACAGGTTTTATTTTCTTTCAACAGGAAAAGATGTTGAGTTAGATAAAATATATTTATAGAGATCACAAAACTAAAATATTAGGTGAAAAATAAATATTTTCTGTGAAATCATTGCACAGTTTTCTACAAACAACATGAACTAATTGGCACTGTCTCCAGCTTTCATGAACATAACATTTATGTACCTATCGCAGTGTCCACATTTAAATAAAAAAACTATAGTCAGCATGCAATAGTGTGGATTCTGAACTAAGCTTTTTTGGGAAACATGAACAGCAGGGTCTTTTTGATGAAAATAGTCATCTCTGCATTTTCAGGTGTGAGTCTGTTTCTGCTTTCATTCACAATGTTTGAAACAGCTCCCCCTATTGGTCAAAATAGAAAACTACAACAGAAATGACAAGTCACAGTGAAGCCACTTTCAGGCAACTGGTATCGGTACCTGGTATCGGTTAACTTTTTTCTGGTATCGGTATCGGCCCGATACCAGTATCGGTATCGGTGCATTCCTACTGCTGACCATGTCCATCCCTTTATGACCACAGTGGACCCATCTTCTGATGCTACTTCCAGCAGGATAATGCTCCTTGTCATAAAGCTGGAATCATCTCAGACTGGTTTCTTGAACATGACAATGAGTTCACTGTATAATGGCCTCCACAGTCACCAGATCTCAATCCAATAGAGCACCTTTGGGATGTGGTGGAACGGGAGATTCACATCATGGATGTGCAGCCGACAAATCTGCGGCAACTGTGTGATGCTATCATGTCAATATGGACCAGAATCTCTGAGGAATGTTTCCAGTACCTTGTTGACTCTATGCCACGAAGGATTAAGGCAGTTCTGAAGGCAAAAGGAGGTCCAACTCGGTACTAGCAAGGTGTACCCAATAAAGTGGCCGCTGAGTGTACGTTATGTCCTCTCAGCTTATTGGACAGATCCAGTATGCGCACTCATCCTGTTAGCTGGTAAATGTTTATAAAATAGTAAATATGGATAAAAGGGTTCTACTCAAGCGGGTCATGTAAACACATTTTCTCATCATCAGCACTAACGGGACTCTTCCCTCTGGAATACCAGGATGTTTGTGCTGAATAACCACAGAGATAAAGGTTTAAAAATATAATTTACAGGGACTGCCGTTATACTTGAGATGGAACTTATAAATCCAGTTTAATGCCCTGCTCTGACTAGCTGTTGGCTCATCAATCAGAGTTAAACTAGGCTTTCTAAGTGATCTAAGGTCTGAGTGGACAGCTTCTCTCTGAACCTTGTGATTTATCGTCGTAAAGCACAAATCACTTCAAAAAGACTTTATTCAGCACATTTATTTAGGGAACAAAACATTTAGTGAGTACCAGCCAACAAATATGTCACGTATTAAATAAAACCAGTGAAGCAAAGCTGGTTCTGGTAACAAAACAGGAAGTAGAAACATTCATTTTGTCGTCATTCTCCACGAGCATGCTTGGTGTTGGCATGTTCTCCCCAGATTTATTTATCAAGTAACTGGAGACTAAATTGTCCCTAAGTGTGAGTGACGGGTTGTGCCTGTGATGGACTGGACCTGTCCAGGTGTCCCCCACATCTCACCTGGGGACTGATAGTGAGACACCAGCTCTGTGAGGAAAGGCGGTTCAGATGATGGATGGATTTTGTCTTCATCTTGATGCCTGGGACACACTGATTCTATCATGTGACTTAAACTTTAACGGGCAGTTTTATCTCTGGAAATGATTCACTTTCTCCTTTTTCTGTGATCTAACGAGAAGAAACTTAGAATAAGTATGGAAGTCTCACCAGAATATGACTCTTAGTCTAAAATTATGTTTTTGAATTTTTTTAACTTAACCAGCAAACAAATGAGGTGACCTGGTGACCCAAGCCAAAGCAACAAACATTCCATCGAGTCGACGCCTCACTGGTGTCACGTGATCAGAGAAGCGTAATTTGATTGGCTAAAGGCCACTCAACTAGATCCAGAGACGATTACTCTGGCTTGAATCACCAGGAGGTGCTGTTGAATTTCTGCTGATGTATTTTAAGTAAAAAAAAATTCAAATACACAATTTCACTGATTCAGTGCCTAAATAAAGTAATTTATTACACCTAAATCAGCCATTAACCTGATCAGCAAGACCTTTAATAGAGGTATGATTGTTATGAAGGAAGCTCAACAAAGTCTACTGAGGGCTGTGGGACTGGTTCTCTACCAGTCCAGAACCTGTTCAGAAAAGTCAACAAACAGGTGATAAACTCAGGATTAAACAATCCTAGATTCTCTGATTAAGCTCATGGTTCTGTATAAAGTCCAGTCATTGTCTTTAGTGGTGGTAACACATCAGACACAAACACCACTGTGTTACACGTGTGTTTAGATTTTGGCTATAGCATGAGTCTCTGGTGCTCAGGTCATAACCGCTACAACCATAGCTGCACATTTCCTGCATTTACCTGGAAACAAACATTCTTGGTGTCGTTTTTTAAACAGCTATTTCAGATTATCTTTCAAAATGAAAAACATCAAAATTACAGTAATGCACATCAAAACATATATTCTTTGTATTTTACTTCATTCATAAAAACTCAGGATTTACACATAAAAACTTAATCTGTACCAGAGAAGACACGATGGACATGTCCTGCTCCTCACTTCCTGTTGTCCCTCTGCTTGTTGGTGATGTCTGCTGCCACTGAGGCCACCGCCACTCCACCCCCGGGTCCAAAGTGAAGCATGTACGCCGTAGCATCCAACAGCCTTCCTTCTTCATCCCTGAGATTGGAGAAGACTTCCTGGTACATCAGTTCCAGTGTCTGCTTCATTTGGCTCATATGCCTCATGACTTCCCGTCGTTCCCTGAGGAGCTGGGAACGACGGTGCCTCAGACTTGACACCTGACTCTCTAATCCCAGCAGCACATTCTGTTTCCTCTTCCTGCAGTTGTGAGCAGCGATTTTGTTTTTACCACGCCGCCGTATGTCCCTGATGAGAGCAAGCTGCTCCTCGGCTAGTTGATAATGGCCGAGTAAGTCATTGAACGCCTCCACAGGCAGGTGAACGATGAGCTCGTTAGAAAAAGGAATCTTGAAGGTCCACGCGCGCCGCTCATCCTGACTGTTTCCAGACATGTGACCTGAGGAACGGTGTCGGTGTGGTTTCATCCTGCCGTGCTTCTGCTTAGGGTGCCTCTGAGAACCCGCGGAGGACAAACACTGGCTGTATGTGTGATCATGGCCAACGTGTTCCATCCAGGAACAACTATGAAACCGTTCATGATCTCCAACGCTGGTCTGGGAAAGCTTCCTAACATCTTCCCATCTTCCCCCAGCTTCTCCAATCTCCTCCTCCTCCAGCTTTACAGTCACCCCCCCACCTGGATCTTCTTTTTCTTCTTCAGAGAACAAACTGTCCACGGCTGACACACAACAGGGAGAGTCTGATGATGCAGAAGTGAAGGAACCACATGAAGAAGCAGGGCTGTGGCTGAAGTCCAAAGAAAGTCCAGAGTCAGAGTCCGGCTCATCTTCACAATCTATGAAGACAAAAGTCTGGTTTTGCCAAACGGAGTCAGAAATAGTTGCAGGAGTTCTCCTCAGTGACTGACCTTTTCTCCTGAGTTCCCTCACATCTGCTCCAGCTGTGTCCCCGTGAAGCTGGACCTCCTCTCCTAGTCTGGTCATCGTCTCAGGGATGAATTCTTTGTCCAACAATCTTAAGTCTTCTAAGATGTTGGAGTTCTCTAAGAGTTCGCTGAGTGGGTTGGTGAGGTCATCTGCGTCCTCCTCACACAGCAGAAGGGTCAGGTCCATCTCTGGTAGCTGACGTGAATCAGAGCCAAGAAGACGCTCAGACTCTGTTCTGTCCATAAGGTCCTGTGTTAATGGACTCAGGTCAAATGTGGTAAAGCTATCTTCTCCATCCAGCCCCAGGACAAAGTCTTCTATGGGACCGTCTCCAAACAGGTGTGTGTAGTTTGCTGCGGGTTGTAGGGAGTCCATATCAGAGCTTCCCAAAGTGGTCCTCATGTCCTCTGAAGTGTGGTCTTCCAGCTCTGCACTGGGAGTCAGGAAGAATCTGGTTTGTCCGGACTGGTTTTCAGTTCCTAAAACACACAAAGGAAATAAACTTTTAATCTAGAACCCAGCTGGGTTCATGTCTCCATAGTTCTAGTATGATCTGTTGGTCTGAAAAGCGTTCTGCAGGGAAACAAATGAGACCCGGTTCTGGTTAGGGTTACAGTTGGGGGGTCCTGGGAGGATTACCATGAGTCTCTAAGTGCTGCTGATGAGACTGGGCCCCGGCACCAAACATTCCAGATGTTCCTGAATCAGAGGCCCTGTTAAACGCTGTTAGCAGTCCCACATCCATGTTCTGAAGAAGACAGATGGAAAAACATCATTCGGTAGTTCAATTTTTTCTAAATCTTCTTGTGTTTGTGACTCACTTCAGACTGCAGGATGTCCAGCAGGTTCTGCCAGCATAGTTCCAGGTCAGCTGGGGACTCCGGGTCGGAGGTCTGAGAGTCCAAACCTTCACCTCCACCTCTAACATCACTCATCTGGAGACAGGAAGAAGATAAAACGCAGCTTTAGCCTGCTAAAACCTGTCCGGTCGTTTTCTAGTAGAATAATGCCGCTCATGTTTACACCCTCAGCCTCTGCTGTAAACAGAGGGGGTTGCAACATGTCGACGTTTAAACGAGTGTCAGCAAGCAGAAGGTCCAGTTTCAAAACAAGCCAGCTGGTCACACGGCCCGGTGTGTACCACTGTACACCGTCACTGATGATATTCACTCTAAACACGCTGGGTCTGATGAAGCAACATGGTCTGTGTGTGTGTGTGTGTGTGTGTGTGTGTGTGTGTGTGTGTGTGTGTGTGTGTGTGTGTGTGTGTGTGTGTGTGTGTGTGTGTGTGTGTGTGTGTGTGTGTGTGTGTGTGTCCTACTGTAACATGACTCTGAACGTCAGCTGCAGCTCTCAGCCACTGCACAGGGACACCACTCCCTTCTGAGATGTCCCCAAACCGACAACATGCCTCTGCTGCTCACATTTATTCATCATTAGTGTTTTTTTCTTCTTTCTTCCAGGTAAGAGTTAACGTCACATCAGCTGTCACTGGGGCCAACATTAACAGTGATTTATGTCAATAAACTCTTTATTCTGTTATAAAATGTGCAGCTGATGAACTTTAAACACCTGAAAACGAAGGCTGGAGCTCAGTTTTTTCAACAAAACCAAACAGAATAGATGTAAGATCTCTGATTAGTGATGAGTAGAGTCACATAAACAGCACAACACTGACAGTGTTGCTCCTTTAACTGACTCAAAGCTGTTTCATTTTTCTGAGGACAGCATCTGAGGTGAGGTGAGGCTTCCCTTTGACTCATCCTCTGTTCTTAGGTACTAATGAAACAACAATAGTTCTGTCTACAACAGCCCTGCTGGGTGTTTATATTGTAAAGAAACCCAACACACACACACACACACTCGATGACTATCTGTTTTCTGAATTAAGAGTGTTTAAATAAAGTTTTGGGGGAAGAAAAACTCATAGAACTGAAGTTGCTGCTGGACCAACTTCCTGTCAGGTGTGTGTTAGCCTTCAGGTGCACATGTTCTCCATCAGGTCATCAGGATCAAACAGCATTCTGGGTAGGAGGAATGGAAGAATCCAGATGTTCCTTGGAGAAGTGCTTTGTGTTAAAGGAAAAGTCAAATGCTGTTTGAAGACCTTCAAGACCCCTGACATTGTTATTATGGAGGAGAAAAATATATGTCTAATATATATTTATAGAGTGGGGCTGCATGGTGGTGCAGTAGGTAGCACTCGCCTCACAGCAAGGACATGGGTTCAAATCCCAGCTGTGGCCTTCCTTTGTGAAGTTAGCACATTGTCCCCATGCATGCACTGGTTTCCTCCCACAGATCAAAACATGCACGTCGGGTTAACTGGAGACTAAATTGTCTCTAGGTGTGAGTGACTGTTGTTTGTCTTTGTGATGGACTGGAAACCTGTCCAAGCATCCCCCACCTCTAACAGGTCATCATACTGTATGCTAATTATTGATTTCTGGATGTTTTTCAGAATATTGCTGTTTTTGATCACTCAGTGTTGAACTCTCTACCATGTCAGGCCCTACTGATGACACGCAGCATGGAACCATGGATGAGAGCGTGATGCCTCTAGTGCCTCAGCTGTCCTGTTGTTGTTCATCTATTCTGTTTTTATGGGGGAAAAAACTCAATAAAAAAACAAAACTATTAAATATGAGCAAATGTTAACACTAAGAACAAAAAAATAAAAAATGATGAACTTCTATAGCTCCTTTCTGAGTCAGAGGATCCCAGAACAATGGATTTTTTTTATTTAGAGAATTTAAATGTTATGCAGACACTCATGTTTCATTTATTTACTTTTATAATATTTTTTTGTTCAGTTCAGAAACAAATTTTAAAATCCTTTCACGTTTTTCATCTTTAATGGTTCAAATCTCCATCCAACCACTTCTGACCTTAATGCATCTGGATGGAGCATCAGGATTAGTACCTTCATCAGAAAGCTGCCATATCCAGTCCTGCACATGTCTGCTGCCCCCTGGTGGAGGGTCTATGGGTGGCAAGGGCCAGTTTTATTTCATTATTATATTGTAATAGTTACATTGTTATAGAATTCCATAATAAACTGATTGTTATAGTAACATTATTTCAGTGTTAAAAGCTAGATTTGTATTATTATTGCTTCTTGTTTCAGAATTTGAAGTGTTAATGATTGCTTTTTAACCCAAAGGTTTTACTGTGATCTTGGAAAAAAGACAAACGCATGCAGAAAATAAGAATCCTAAACATTTATAGGAACATCACGGTCCTGTACTGACCCTCAGTGATGCGACATGAGAAATTAGTTGTAATTCGAGGATCTGAGATTATTTTATTGACAGAACACACTGATTTGTTGTCAGCTGCCACGTCTTACTTTGAACAAAAGCTGAACAGAAAATCTGAGCTGGAGTTCATGCAGCTGGTTGTTCTGATTTGTGCATCAGTTCTCATGTTCAGCGGGTTCATCGTCGGGTGTTTTGGTTCCGATCCTTCACACAGATCAGTCACAGCTGGAGGGCTGTTGTAAATGATCAGGACATAAGGTTTAGGAAACAAAGAACATATTTATTTAAAAGGAAGGCAACAGTGAGCATTCACAAAAATCATGTCTAAAAAAAATGTTGTTGTTTACTTGCAATGAAAATGAAAGTTTATCTAATCTAGACATTACCTCCCGCTCATATAGCTGCTGGGTTAGGGTCAACACCCAGACAAAGGGCTGAAAATACAGAATCAGATAAACATGTATGTATTTAAGGCTGTTCTATTTAAATGAACACACGTGTGGTATTATCTGATTCAAACCAAACTGAAGAGAGCATACGGGGGTTTAGCAGAGTGGCTGATTTTAGTTTCAACCCAACAGAAACATCTGGACTTCAAATACATTCATTAAACAAACATTCCAAACCTTTATGAAAACCACTTGGTGCTGACTTTTTTAGTCCCTTAGTAAACAACAAAGTTCTTCTTCAAAGATCCGGAGGTAAACATCATACATGACACTGAACGGTGTAGAGATCCCAGCTCTGCTTCATCCTGTCCGTCTCCAGGCTAACAGGAATGTTGCTGCTGATCCAGTGGGACCTGGAAACTGTGATAGCCATAGATATCATATATATCACTAGATGTCTTACTCTCTTCGTTGATTGGACGAACGTCCCTACGCAGCGGCCATCTTACCTCGGACAGCTGCCCCCTTTCGTAACATTGGTGTCAATGGTGAATGTACTATTTAAATAACTCTAACTTGCTCAATTTTCAACCGAATTTCATACGGTTTGGTTTGTTATAAACGCCAGAGATGTGGCTGTAAAATATGACGGATTTGGCCCGTTAATTTAAAAATGTTAAAGTATGTCCTATCAAGCCTATGTGCTATAAGGTTTGTAATAATGCAACCCGCTTGTAAATCCGTTAATATTTAATCGAGTTAAGAGTGTTTTTGTTTAAGTTGTTCACTCACCTTCCATCTGCTACCATTGAGAACGGAATGCAAGCTGTCCGAGGTAAGATGGCCGCCGTGTAGGGACGCTGTCGACTCCCAGTTAAGGCATCTAGTGTTTATATGATATCTAAGGTGCTAGCATCCACGCTCCTCAGGATAACTCCTCCATGCAGGACAACGGAGCTGGTGTGAGTCCACCAGGCCAGTAGGGGGCGTGTGACTGGTACAATAACTACTACTAAATAAAATACTGCTGCATTCTAACATTTATCTATTGTTTTCTGTCCTTATGGCAGTAATGTTTCACCAAGAAACAAACTGGACTCCTCCTGCATGTGCACACATCAAAAGGATCAGGTGTGTTTAAAGAGCAGAGCTAGAAAATGATTTAAAACCTGCAGCAACTTGTGCACAACTCGTCTGTCCTCTCGTCATCTTCTCCCCTCCGCTGCATCTCCCATTCCTCCTCCTTTAAGACCCGGCCTCCTGCTCCTGGCCCAGGGCCTCCAACAGGAGACCCATAGGGGTCCTCCTCAGACCAATGCTCTCCAGCTTGTTCTCCAGCTTGTTCTTCAGGTTGCGCAGCCTCACTGATGCATGGATGAGAACCACTGTGAAAGAGACAGGCAAGAACAGCAACATTCAGCATTATTCAGGTTTGATCTGGGAAAATTGTGCTTAACATAAAGTAGTAAAACGCTTTATTTTCTGATGTCTGTTTTTGTTCGTAACGGTAAAATGCACGATATATCGGCGTCAATATCGGATCGGCCGATGTTAGTTATGTTTTAATGTATCGGTAGCAGTCCGATAAGTAAAACTGGGCCGATTTCAACAACCAATATTTTTCCATCTTGTTTTCATTTGTGTATCTGTTTCAGAGGGTGGGGGGGTGATGTGTAGTTGTTTAGTCATGTGACAGTGATGGTATATATATATATATATATATATATATAAATAGATAGTAACAGTACTTGGTATATATGTTGTGCGTGCGTGCGGGTGTCTGCTCTGTCTTCTTAAACCCCAGTGAGTCGTAGCGGATGGCTGCTCATACTCTTCCAGGATCCTCTGGAGGTTTCTTCTGTTAAAGGGGAGTTTTCCTCTCCACTGTCGCTACATGCTTGCTTAGTATGACGATTGCTGTAAAGTCTCTGACACAAGTCAGTGACTTGATGCAATCTGCTGGGTTCCTTATATGAGAGATGCTAGCACATAAACTAAGGAAATGGCATAAATACAAAAACAAAGAAATACATAAATAATAATAAAAAACAGTTAAAGGACAACTTGGATGTGTTTTTCTTTTAATGCATTGCTGAAATATCGGATCATGACTCTAATTGGCAGATACTCAAAATCACTCCAATGATTCGAATCAGGAGCAAAACAATGTGACTGGAGCTGCTGGTACACAGCTGTAGGTGCTCATGCTCAGCATCAGTGAATATACCGACATTATAAAGTTACACCAGTTCAGATAATTACCTTCTCACTCCTAACACTATTTACTGACTGAATGTTAATTATCGTGCTATATGAAGGTGCAGAACTCAGAAATATCAGTGTCAGTAATCTTTTTTTAAGTGTTTACTTTGGAACTTTTCCCTCAAATGTCCTTATGATGAAAATGTTTCTCCCGGACAGTTCCAGAACAAACAGATGTGTACATTTGTCCCGTCTTACTCAGTATAGGGAACACTATCCCAAACAGAAACACGCTCACTCCTCCCAGCACCGAGACGAAGAGGTAGCTGGCCAGAAGAATAGCCAGCACTGTTATCAATGGATGGTTTCTACGGAAACGTCGGATAGGAGCTTGGTTCTCTGCTGCCCAAACAAGGCCCAGGAACAACAATGTGACCACTGTCATCCCAACCAACAGCTGGAATGGTTGAAGATACCTGAGGAGAGAAACACTCAGTGAGGGTGACTGCTTGTGCAGAAAAACAGATGTGCTGCATGCTCCTACTTAGGGACAATATGGAAAACACTCATGTCACAGTAATATTTTCATATCTTCAAGAGCTGTCAGGACGGAGTTCCGAGGACAACTGGAACGCACCATTACACCCATCCAATCAAAAACACAGACCCAGGCACACAGTGGCACCCCAAGAAAATTGCTGGCCCCCCAGGGAAGACCAGTGTTCTTATAAATCATGTTAATGTTCACTCAAACCATAAATACATCTTACTTAATCAAGACATAAATGTACAACCCAATAAAAATTATACAATTAATTAGTAAATACATACTCAGAATTTTAATACATGTAGAAATGTTTCTGCTGCTCACCATCTTCCAAAAAAAGTTTATATCGCCATTTTTTGTGAAGACGGCAACAGGCGAATTTTTAAAAAATTTAAATTCTAAAATAAATTTTGAAATAACATTTAAAATAACTGAAATGTAATTTTCTGAAAATTCTGTATCGCCAAAGGCTAAACTCTCCCCGAGTTACCACAAGGACCAATTTGGTGTGCCACCCCAAACTTTTCTCTGGCCCCATCTGTCGGTCCACCCTTATCAAACTTTTCTGGGGGCGCCTCTGCAGGCACGCTCTGTCACCAAGCCCTACCCAACCAGATGTTGCAGCAAAGAGCGGTGGAGGAAATTGTCCCGTAAAAAGGTTGCAGTAGTTCACCAGCAAGACGATATTTTGGTTTTTACAAATCTGACAAAGACACAACAGAATCAAATAAAAACCAAGTCTGAACACAACCAACTTGTTTTATCATAAAGTAATGACATAAAATGGCCAAGCGTGCACTTAAAATATATTTTATGCATTTCTTTATAATTATCAACCATTATTGATATCAATCAATATGATTTTTTTATCAATATGCTTTTTTTCTATATCCTAACCTGCAGTTACCTATTAAACCATTTGTTGTGTCTTAAGCAAGTTTTTTTTATCGACGTATACTTTTATATTTTATTAAAGTTCATATTTATAGTTGATCAGCAGGGTCTGGTTGTTTTTAATGAGCCACAGAAACAGACTTAGTTCAGTCACATGTGATCGATATCGGGTCTGACTGGAGGAAGGCAGAGATATGGTACTAGCGTCAGGAGACCGGACTCACCCCACGAAGAGCAGGAAGCACAGCGCGGACAGGAAGTAATTACTCTGGTAGTACAGCAGGTTGTTTATAGTGCGGTGGTTCCAGCGGTCCAAGTCCCGCACATCTGGCACGGCGAACCGGGCCGAGCTCAGCAGAAAATCATCCCAGCTCCGCAGCGGAGGCGGCTGCACGCCCGCCATCTTTCTCCTGGATATCCCAGAGTGCAACGCGGTGGAGAGGGATGTGTATGGGGTTAAAATGGGCTCAGCTCCATGTAAACTCGAAAAAATAAATTGTAAATTAAAATAAAAATTGTAAACTCGAAAAAATAAATTGTAAATTAAAATAAAAATTGTAAACTCGAAAAAATAAATTGTAAATTAAAATAAAAATTGAAAACTCGAAAAAATAAATTGTAAATTAAAATAAAAATTGAAAACTCGAAAAAATAAATTGTAAATTCAGATAAAAATCGAAAACTTGAAAAAATAAATTGTAAATTCCAACAAAAAAAAATTGAAACTTGAAAAAATAAATTGTAAATAAAAACAGTAAANGCTTATGGTTTGTGTCTACATGAACCAGGGAAAGTGGGGCCTTCACACTGTAGGATCTCCTGACCACATATCCAACATGTGTGGCTCTGGTCACCACACCAACAGCATCAACACGTTTCAACGATGCCCTTATCCTGGTCCAAGTAATGCGATGACCAAGTGCACGTAGTCTTCCCTTTAGCATCCGAGAGCCAATGTTTGGTGCACTTATCTTAATAGATCTCACAATATCATCCAGTTGGTCATCTGAAATACTGCTATAAGTTCTTCTAATAGAGATGTCATGTTCACGTAGTGCACGTTTCACTGTTGATTTGGCAATGCCCATAACAGTTGATATGCTTGGGACTGATAGATCCAAATCTACTAAATTCTGCAGACACTCTTTATTTACTTTGTATTTCTGTTGTCCTGTAATACCTTCTACCACCTCTGTGCCTATTGAAGGTACAATCCTTTCTTCAAGTTTTGCAGCCACCACTTCACTGAGGTTGGACAGGGCCATTATTACATCTTGAGGAATGGAAATCTGGTTGATGAGTGACTGGATGAAAGTAAACTCATGACTGCAGACAAAATGTAGGAAATGAAGATCCAATGGGTGACGACTTGCCTCTTGAACTCTTAGAAGAAGTCTGGCCATAACCTGCTTCTCCAACATTTCCTGTAAGCAACCAGAACATTATATGTACAACAGGTTCACCCAATATTTGTGCTACTCTGTTAAAAACCAAGTTAAATTAAGGTTTGTGACATAACTCTAAAGGGATGCAAAACCCTGACATGTTAAAATCCACTATCCTGCAACTTTTTGTTGATTGTATACTCCAGCACACCACACTCAGTGGTTGGTGGACATCAAGCGCTGCATAAGTCTGTTAATCACCTTCTGATTTGTAAAATCAGGTGTGCTGGAGCAGGGAAATAACTAAAACTGGGCTAAAATGGGCCCTCATTTATCAACTGTACTTACGAACAGATCTGTGCGTATTTCATGAGTAGGAACGATTTTACGCATTGTGTGGTATTTACCAATTTGTACTTGTGCGTGAAAACGTTCCTAAATATAAGAACAGCTCTGACCGTGCGTAGGAACAGCATCTAGTGGTAGAACAGGGAACAGCAATTCTGACGGTCTCAGTGATCCACGCGTGTTCCTCATCCACTATAATTATTCTACCTAATAAATAATTATTTAGGTGGATAAACAGCTGCGTCGCCGTCGCATGAATGGTGCTAAAACCTATAAAAGACACCTGTGACCGACAGTTATCTGACATTGTAGCAAGGCTGATCAAGTGTTATTGGAGGATTTGGCAGAGACTGTGGAGAGGACGCGTCTTCCATGAGTGCACTGACGCTTGCTGAGGATCCAGAGATGTTCCTGAGCAGATACCTGAGCTCAGAGGAGGCTGCAGTATCAACAAACATTTTCTAACAAGAACAAAACTAAACAGAACATGCAGACAACTCTTTAAATGCAAACTGTAATCGACAACAGAATGGAACATTCGGTCCGTTTCTCTACGTTTCTTCATATTTAATCTTATATCAAACCATTATTTCTTTATTTCTGACAGGAACCTCTCCTCTCTCCTGACCGCGTTTACATTAATAAAATTACAACCTCTGCAACTAGTTTGCTCTATTCTAAATCGGCAGCCAGTGCCCTGACCTTGCTGTCAACAAAGTGTTTTTTTTTTTTATCGGAAAGAACGCAGGGAATCCCCTGGAATCCCCTCAAGAGCTGAGCACGTAGTGTGACCAAATATGGTTAAGGGCGTTTTTGTATGTAAATGACGGTGAACTACACACAGGTGGGATTTATCAACAGACAATTGCGGAGGAACATGCGTACGAGAGGCCACAGCATGTTTCATAAACCAGGATTTTGACTGTTCTACACACATTCTCAATTTAATTCGTAGGAGGGAATATAGAAGTTTCTACTAACGTTTGATAAATGAGGGCCCTAGATTTGAGACATAGTCAGAAATTTGATATAACTTAGATTTACTGTGTGCCAACACAAATGCTTCATGCTCAGTAGGCTATCTTCCATATCACAGACATCTCTGAGAATACATTCAACTTCAAATTAGCTTAATAAAAAATGGAGGTGATCTGCCAGATACTCTGTTGTAATTTCGAATTTAGCTAAGGCTAACCTGGTTAGCCTCTAACAAGAGGCATTCGCTGCTCAATCACACTCAATAAGTTGAACAAAAACAAAACTTTTAACTGCATAAACGGCACATGAACACAAAATTAACTTACTGCAGATGAACGGCGGTCCGCCATCGCGCCATACACCACAGGTAAGCTACGCCGCTCCGCTCAAAAAACAACAGAAGCGCGGCTGCACTACACGGGCGGAAATGACGTCTAACTCAAGCGCTTTCACCCAGATGTCAATCATTTTCCGGATAGCAAATGAGCACTAAGCCCGACCCCGCATGTAAAATTAGGCTCAGCTTCGTAAACGAAAAGAAAGTATTGGAAACGTAAACTCAGGCTGAGAGCAGAGGAGGAAGAGAAACGTAAACTCGGCCACATTTTTTGTTTCATTTAGTTTCCCTTACTGAAAATTGTTTTTTTGTTTTTTGGTTGCAGTTTTAGTTTCAAAGTCATATTTATTTTTTTTTTACTGTTTTTATTTACAATTTATTTTTTCAAGTTTCAATTTTTTTTTGTTGGAATTTACAATTTATTTTTTCAAGTTTTCAATTTTTATTTGAATTTACAATTAATTTTTTCGAGTTTTCAATTTTTATTTTAATTTACAATTTATTTTTTCGAGTTTTCAATTTTTATTTTAATTTACAATTTATTTTTTCGAGTTTACATGGAGCTGAGCCCATTTTAACCCCATAGATGTGGCAGTTGTTTTGGTTTTTCTAATCAAAATGGATCAATAAAAAATATAAGAAAAAAAACTTTACTGTAGATCTGAATAGAAAGTGAATGAAAACCCTGAAGTCAGGTAAAACCCGTCACTGTGGCAGCTAGAAGCAAAACACAGCAAATAAATACATCTAACATCTCATTTCGACAGAAACAGACTAGTATAAAAAAACAAGCAGATATAGCAGAAAGAGTTTTGGTTTTATATGATTTTCTCACATATTTTCCACATCTCGTATTTTTATAAAGCTTGACTAAACCTAGATGTTGAAGCTTTTAAACCTATTTAAAAGTTTTTCTGTGGTTTTCTGTATTTCTGGAACAACGTTGGTAAATTGCTTCACTTTCATATTTGGATGAATTTATTACAAAACCTGAAAGACGTTAAGAAGAAAATCGAAGTTTGCGTAAATTCAATTATAAATAAAACCCTCAGTATCAGGAAATCAACAGTTTCTCTGAGTGGGATCTGAATCTCAGAACTTCTACTCAAAATGCAAGATTAAAATATCAGTGCAAAAATAAAAAATGTAGTAAAATGATTATTAAAGTAAAGTAACGTCTTGCTTTAGTGTTACTTAAGGTGCACATGGGTGGCTAGTGTTGAACTGTTGAGCTAGTTTATAAAACATAAATGATTTTATTTATTCATTTTAAACTTAATCAGCTGGTGAAGGGGCGTGTCTTTGCTTTTGGCGCTTCGGCTCTGGACCTGTAGCGCCACCCAGAGGTCAGCAGGTCAAACAGGAGGCTCAGGTCCCAGTGAGAAAAGTGTAGCCAAGCCTACTGAACAGTGAGTTAAATCAGCTCTGCCTCCGGATGCACGGAGACTTTTATTGTGAAAGGTCAGAGGAAAGGCGGAAGAGGCGTGTCTGGAGCGCGCTCCGCTAGTGTCTCGGGAGCGCGCCCGTGTGACAGCTCAGGACAGTCCACGTCAACACAGCGAGGCGTCAGCAGCGATGGACTCTACGTCCCCGGTGAGCTTCTCCACCGTCTCACCGGACACGGAACCGACATCTCCGTGAGTCGGACCGGGTCCGAGGTCGCAAGAGGTCTCCGCAGCGCGCCGGACATTTGTTGCGTTCTGGTTGAATCGGTGGTGGACGTTACCGGAGAGAAGCTGGATCCGGCGGGGGGAGCTGGAGGGGGGCTTGGCGGCATGAACAGGTTTAATTCTTCTTAAGCGACACGGTTCTGATTCCGGTCGTTACGGGATCCGACGGTAGGCGCGCGCAGGCCGGACGGCGTTTATGGTGCGCCTAACCTTGTTTTGGTTCTATCCAGCCTGTGTTGGTGTAAAAATAGTCTCCTGTTTCAGAGGTGATCAGTGACAACTTCTCCAGGTGTTCGCTCCTTTTACAGCTGTCGTCCCTGAGCCGCTCGCACCGGGACCGGGCCGCGGTTGGACCGGTTCCTGCACGCATCGGTAGGGAGCAGGACGGAGACACCATTTCATTCAACAAGTGTGTCTCCAGCAGCAGCTGTGCGCCGGGATCGGAGCTGGTAGGATGTAGTGACGTGTGAAGCAGGGTAGGTGCCACGTCCACCGTTCCGACCGCCTCGCGCACCGTTTATTCTACCGAACCCACGGACTCCGGCTGTCCGCGCTCCCTGAGCCTTTCACTCGGTCACAGATGGAATTCATTCTTTTACCAAAGCGTGACAGAAAGTAACTTATGAGACATTTTAACTGAAATAGACCCGCAGATGTAGAGCTGGATGTGCAGCAGATACTAAAGCTTTCAAAATAAAGTTCAGAGATTTAGAGCAAGTTTAATGGTGGGATTAAGGAAAGTTGTTTTTGAGAAGTAACTAAAAAAAGTAGTAAAATTAAACACGTTTATGTTTGAGCCTGTTGATACGTCACTCCTCTCACCTTGTGGCAGATAGAGGCAGCAGAACCTAGCAGGTCCAGCCCCTCCCCAGCCTCCACCTGTTCCTCAGTGGGACTTCAGGTGTTCTCACGCCAGCCCAGTGATCTCCAGAGTGTCCTGGGTCAGCCCATTCTTCTTCTAGGGACAGAAGTTAAATACCTCCCCCAGGAGGCACCAGGAACACTCCTCTCCCTTTGCCTACTGCTCTAAATGTGAAATGTTTTCTTCAACTTTTGAGAGATTTGCAGATTTATTCTTGGCTTTTGAAAACCCAACAACTTTTTAAATAATTGCCCCACTGACGTGGTAAATCTCAAGAAGCTGTTTTAATAAAAACCTGATTGTAGTTGGCAGTACCGCATCGTCCAAAACAGCCTGAAAATCCGAATTGAAAAAAGTTCAAAGTGGAATTCCACCAAATTCACAGATAACATTTACCTGGAGTGTTTCAGTGACTTCATCAGGCAAACATTCCCAAACAGAAGCCATCTTAAACAGGAAGTGCTACTCAGTCACGTCTAAAATACACGGTGGCAGAGGAGCTAAGTGACCACCCCATAACCTGAGGGTTGCAGGTTCGAGCCTCGCTCAGTCTTTTGCAGTTGTTGTGCCCTTGGGCAAGAAACTTAACCCGCCTCACCTGCTGGTGGTGGGAGGGACCGGTGGTACCTGTGTTCCGCACCCTCGCCTCTGCCAGTGTGCCCCAGGACAGCTGTGGCTACAATGTAGCTCATCACCAACAGGGTGGATAACTGTGTTGTAAAGTGCTTTGGGGAGTTGTAGAACCCTAGAAGGTGAAATATCAATCACAGTCCATTTATCATTTAGCAAGGCAGCTTTATTTATAAAGCACATTTCATACACTTCTCAGGTGCAAGAAAAAACTGAAAACATAAGATGGTGAATTTTAAAATCAACATTTTAAAAGCAGTTAGCGATAATCACTTTTTAATTTTTTAGTTTCTCCCAACATTGCTGTATGTGTGCTGGTAGCCTCATCTGGAGTTGCTCCATCTAGCTCCCTCTAGGATGCTTTCATTGGCCCCCAAGCACAAAAACGCCCTCGTTGCTCCACGGTGTTGGTTTTGTCATTAGGTTGTGAATTATGTCCAGTTGTGTTGAGTTTTACAGACGGTAGGTCAGCTTGTGATTGAGAGTCACTCTGGTCATGCAGTGACGCCACCAGCTAGCCAATCGGGGACCAACAGTCGTCTGAATTAGCATTTTCAGCACAGCTCGGTACCACATGAAAGCTGGTACTGAAAAAGGGGCAACAACCTGGTACCTGCTGCTGGTGGAAACTAGCCATACTCTGTCGAAGAAGATGCAAATACATCCTTTTTCTAAATAAAGGATTTGCGTACCTCTAGCTGCTCTTGACTCAAAGAAAAGCCCAAGTCTAAATAGTCCAAAGTTTAAGCCAAAGCCATTTCAAATGAGCAGTTGCCAATTTTTGTTTTTTCAGTAATGTCCCACCCACTAAGTGCTGTGATTGGCTCACCAAACTAATAGAATGCTGTAATTGGACTGCTACGCATAGATATCATATATATCACTAGATGCCTTAACTGGGAGTTGACAGCGTCCCTACACGGCGGCCATCTTACCTCGGACAGCTTACGTTCCGTTCTCAATGGTAGCAGATGGAAGGTGAGTGAACAACTTAAACAAAAACACTCTTAACTCGATTAAATATTAACGGATTTACAAGCGGGTTGCATTATTACAAACACATAGACTTGATAGGACATACTTTAACATTTTTAAATTAACGGGCCAAATCCGTCATATTTTACAGCCACATCTCTGGCGTTTATAACAAATCAAACCGTTTGAAATTCGGTTGATAATTGAGCAAGTTAGAGTTATTTAAATAGTACATGCACCATTGACACCAATGTCACGAAAGGGGGCAGCTGTCCGAGGTAAGATGGCCGACGCGTAGGGACGTTCTTCCAATCGACGAAGAGCGCGGGTAAGGCATCTAGTGATATATATGATATCTATGCTGCTACGGAGCCGTGGCCATCTTAGTTTCGCTCAGTTGCAGTAACATCCCGCCCACCTGGCTGTGATTGACCCACCAAAATTGGACCGCTACAGATGTCAGTCAATGGGGCAGTCTGCCATTATATCATGGAAGAACTACATAAAACATAAAAAAACATTAAACAAGGCATAATTTTTCTAACTAAACATGCTGTGATTGGTCAGCCACAAAAGTACTGGCCGGGCTTTCGGTGATTCCAATGGAGAATGCTTGGACCGACATGCAAAGCAAAATTATTTTGCTAATGCAAATGACGGTCTAGATTCTAGGCTAGGTGGAAACAGCTTGAAGCCGATTTGAGTCGCTCTGAGGAGGAACTAGTGGAAACCCCTCATAAATGGGAGGTTTCTTCCTGTTAAAAGGGAGTTTTCCTCTCCGCTGTCGCTACATGCTTGCTTAGTATGAGGGTTGTTGTAAAGACACTGACGCTAGAATATATAGGAAACTTTTTACTGATTGGCTTAATGAACTGAACTGTATTGGAATGTTTATTTTGTGAAGTGACTTGAGACGACTCTTGTGATTTGGCGAAAAAGAAAGAAGAAAAAAAGAAAAATGATCCCTAGGTGTGAGTGACTATGTGACTGGTTGTGTGTTGGACTGGATACCTGTCCAGGGTGTCCCCCTACTTCTCACCTGGTGACTATTGGAGACGGACACCAGCTCCCTGAGGTCCTAGTGAGGAAAAGTGGTTAAGAAAATGAATGAGTGAGAGTTCAAGAGTACACGATAACAATTGATCAGTTATGAAAGTTAATGTGGCACCAACTTGTGCTTTAAATGAACTTATATTCTGCTTTTTGTGTTTATTACAAGTTTTTACATGCTTCCATGATCTAAACTTCAGACTTTCCCCTTGTAGCTTGACTTAAAGTTCATTCACCAGCTCAGTGGTCCAGTGGGATGAGTGTCTGCCCTGGGACTGGGAGATTGCGGATCAAATCCCGGTCAGGTCAGACCAAAGACTTTGAAAAAATGGGACCTAATGCCTCCTTGCTTGAAACTCAGTATTAAAGTAGCTCTTCTCAGTATTTCTTTTAATTGATGGCACCATCTAGTGGCTGACAAGCGTATCGCACCAACAGTCAGGTCGACTCTGTAATTTAAGATGGCGACTGCACGTTTCTTTATGAATGTGCTTCTGTAGCCGACAAACAGAGCTAAAACACGTTTTACAATTATTATTCTCATGTCATGTTGTGCTTTCATATATTTATATTTTAAAGACTTAGTTGTTCATGAAAAGTTCATCAACTCTGCATCAGCCGAGGTACTTCCTTAAATCTGAAGCACTTAAGCGGTAGTCTAACGCTATTGGTTAGTTCTGGTCGCCGCTCAGTTTCCTATTGCACGGATTTTACGAGGCGGGCTTAGCAAAAAAAAAAATGACGTATCGCTGACATTATATCACACTACATGATAAGACAATCACTTTTACGGATTTTTGAAAAATCGTACATAATTCCTGAAAGGGGAAAACTCCGGATTACTGCTTTAAGGGGTTGGCTTGGTTTTTTCTAAAGGGATACTTTTTTTGAGCAGTCCCGTTTCCCAGTCAGGTTTGGTGATCCATCCGTGGTGACGTTGGCAAGTGTACTCCAGGGTAGTTTGAGCCTCTCAATAACTCCTGATACCTTGTTATACAAGTCCTTTCCACATCTTTTCCCCTTTAAGAATTCCATGGCAAATTCCAAGTTATCTCAAAATTGTCGTTAATCCGTCTGATGAAAATGAAAAGCCAAGCGGTGTTCATTAGGTTTTTACATTCATAAAATGCCAATGAATATAATGTAAATGACTCTGCTTTTTTGTTTAGCTAGCTAGCTAAGTCTTGAACAGTTAGCTGATTTAGTGCAGCTTTGCTTTGAGCTGCAGCTGGTCTGGGCACGACTTGGTGAGGAGCTGTTCGCTGCACATGCCTAAAGCCAAATACTACACACTGGTTTCAAACAACAGGTGAATTTCAGACAGTGCTGGTAGACCAACCAGGACTGTCCTAGTCAATCCAGAGCTGAGCTGTTCAGCAATGTGGGAGGGAGTGATCCATATTTCAGCCATGTGTATCAAATTCCTAGTTGAACATTAATTGAACAGCCAGAGATGATTTTCCTGATGCAATTAGATCTATAGACAGCAAATGCATCTGCTTATCACAGGATGAAGATGTTTACGTAAACAGGAGCCATTTTATTCAGGTGATGTATGAACTTTACATGATGCACACATTAGCGTTGTGATGAGGTGTTCTGCAAGGCAAAGTTCATTAATTCTAGTGAATCACAGGTTGGGAACGGACTAGCTGCTGTGATGTGGGATGTAAGTTCATTTATTTTCCAAATATTGACATCCCCGGCCCAATCCCAATACTCACACTGCTCCCTACGCCCTTCTGTGAAGTGCACTTAGAGGAGTTGAGCAGTAAGGCTTTGAGTGCGTAGTACACAAGTGTGTTGAATTGGGACAGGGATCGACCGTGACGCATGCTGGGATGCCGGTCGCTGTTTGTGCTACTTTTTAAAAAACCTTTATTAACAACTTTCAAACAAACAAAAGTTACATTCATTATGTCCACATTAAATCTTAGTCTAAAACATTCAGAGCATGAATAAATATCATTAATCGTCTTAAAATGAACTTATTTCTTTTGAAAAGACGTTTTCAGAAAAGCCATTGCTCCGCCTTCTTCTCAAACTTCCCACGCAGCAATGGATTGTGGGTAATACCCTTGCCCAAAGTCCACATTGATGCAGACTTGGGCGAAGCGCGAATTAAGGGTGCAAAAGGGGCGTGGTCACCTTCCGCACTTGAGAATCGGGACACCCTACGCACTCGCACCCCTGGCTGGGAACGCGCAATGGAAGGGTGCAAGGGTGGACGTGCGAGTATTGGAATTGGGACCCCAAAGTCTATGAAGTCCCACAAGCTCTGTTTACAAAATCATAGCAAGCCTAAGCCACGCCCATCTACGTCAGGTCCAGGTGTTTTGATAATTAGCTGATAAGTGTGTGGTACCAGGTGTCTTCAATATTGAACCTTTTCACAATAGTCTAATATTCTGAGATACTGAATTTGGGATTTTTATTAGTTGTCAGTTATAATCATCAAAATAATAGAAATAAACATCTGAAATATATCAGTCTGTGTGTAATGAATGAATATAATATACAAGTTTCACTTTATGAATGGAATTACTGAAATAAATCAACTTTGTCATTATATTCTAATTTCATGACCAGCTCTTGTACATATATTTATGGGCTGCTTACCTGATGAAAGAGATGCAATTCTATTGGCTTTGAGTGCAACAACACAAAGTGAAACTTGGTATATTTCATGTTTCGCAGGAACAAAGGATGAATCGACCACTTCAGCTACTTAAGGATGTTCTAGGTTTTGGTCTAAGTTCTGTGATACACTTTGACTGTGAATCTTTGCTAGTCAGTGCATAACAGAACTTTGTCCCAGATCTGAAACCTCTTCAGTGGGATGACGTGCATGGATGTAAGAATGGGTAGATGAGGTGTGTGCAGCAGTAACAGCTTCTCACCTGTGGTGAGCTTTCCAGCTCACAGCTAAGACAGTCAGGGTGTTTTTGCTGCATATAGATGGTGACAGAACAAAACTGAGTCATTATTTCTGTTTATATTGGCAGGAACCTTCCCTTTACACTGTCAAAGCCGTTTTTATACTTGATAATGATGGCAACAGACTTATGTCTAAGGTAAGTTTTCATTTTGACTTTGTTTTTGGTACTTCCTGCTGTAGTCACTCTGAAAACTCACCATATGATGATGACAAAGTCCCCAAGTTTTGCTGCTTATATAACTGCATGTTAATTCGTGTCCTTCCCCTTAAAGCTGTTATAGCAAGTTTAGAAAACAAATTAGCATAAAACATTTTTTCATGACATAGTACAGCTATAAATATATTGTGGAGATAAAAAAAGAAAACAACTAGGGATGTTCCGACTGATCAGCCACAGCCACTGATCAAAATCGGCCGATTTCCGTGAAAAACACACGATCGGCAAATTCCGATCCATGCCTTTCAGAGCCTATCATACCAGCCTGTCGCTCATCCTTTGTAGTTGACAGAGACCGTGTGTGCAGCTGCGCATGCTCACAGCGGCAAAAGTGTAACGGCGACTGGTGTTTAGCACTATCGTTCAAAACCTAGCTTGTTCTGTAGATTGGCTAAAGCAGCTTTAAACACTACGTAAATCAGCAGAACCCCATGTGCATCAGCCATAGCTAAGGTCCTGGACCAAAAATCTAAACAACGGATGATAACAAAGCTCTATTTGAACTGAGTCAGTCCCTCCAGGACATTTTCAATGATTGTTGAAGTCTAAAATGTCAGATTAAGCAAAAATGTTCCCAACAACCTGCAGTAAAAGATTGTTTTGAAATTTAATTTATTTCGATGACTTTGCAAAAAAAGCTGAAATTGGACTAAATCTAAACTAAAAATTTATTATTTTTTTCTTAAAGGTCAACTTCAATAAAAAATGTTTAATGTTTAATTAATCAGTCACTGAGTTTTTCATGCAGGCTGATCATGAAAATAGTCTCCTACACCTATCTCCTGCATTAGCTTCTAGACGGTGAAACTCTAGGATTAGAAAATCCTGACAGATCTACGTCACACTGTCACTTAACATTCATGGACTCACCCATCTTGACTCACGACGGGGAAGGCTGTTGTTGGTTTAGCGTCCAGGAAACAGCAGAGAACGTCTCGACTAGCAGAAGCTAGCCGTTAGCATTAGCAACTCCACCACACAGCAGAACTCCTCCGGGCTTCTGTTATTTGTGGAGATAAAACATCAACGTTGCAGAGCAAACAGAGTCAGTGGTAGAGTCGTGTTGCTGTTAGCCAATCAGAGGAGAGATGTCCACATATCAGGAAATAAGACTCCAGATTCTGTTGTGTTCTGATACTTTCTCCTCCGGCTGAATTCTCCGTGCTGAAACAGGCACACTAGGGCTTTTTTTCTCAGAGTACAACTGACAGGGTATTCATTCCTACTAGAGACCACTGCAGATGTATTAAAAATATGAGTGAGGTTGACCTCTGATCTAAATGTAGTTTTATGTCTAGAATAGAAATCTTGTTTTCACAGCCCAAAAACCTCCAGTGAGGTGCTTCTAATTATCTCTAAAGGCACTAAAAACCATATTCTCTTGATGTTTTGGACCTTCTGACCTTGTGAGGTAGTTTTATATTCAGACCTGTAGGGGTGTGGCCTTAGCTGTCTTTAGGGTTAGGGTTATGTAAAGATGTGCAGTAGAGTGACCCATCACATGAATCTTATGTTATGACTCCTTCTGCATGTCTGCGACACTGTAGCATTTGCTGATTATATTACAGTTTTTATGGATTTACTCCATATTTTATAACAGTCAATTACTTATGAAGATATATCTGAACCACTCATCTACAGGTGAAACTATAAAAATTAGAATATGGTGCAAAAGTAAATTTATTTCAGATATTTCAGCCTTTATTTGTTATAATTGTGATTATTATGGCTACAGCTGATGAAAACCCCACATTCAGAATATTGTGAAAAGGTTCAATATTCTAGACTCAAAGTGTCACTCTAATCAGCTGATGAATCCAGAACACCTGCAAAGGGTTCCTGAGCCTTTAGATGGTCTCGCAGTCTAAACTGGATTACTGACATAAATGGACTTTTGCACCAGATTCTAGTTTTTACTGTTTGACCTGTAATACATATTTGTAGTTGTTTTAAATTTAGTTCCTTCTCTTTCTGTCTCAGTACTACGACCCTGAGCTCTACGCCTCCATGAAGGAGCAGAAGAACTTTGAGAGCAACGTTTTCAGTAAAACCCACAAAGCAGACAGTAAGTGTGTGTGTGTGCGTGTGTGTGTGTGTGTGTGTGTGTGTGTGACCTGAAGCGGTTACTACATTGGGTTGGAAGCAATCGTTGCCATGGCGACAGCCTGACTCTTGGAGCTGTAGTGATGTAGGAAGAGTTTCTGCACGTTGGTTTTTAGGTTCAGAGAAACGGGATCAAGACCTTCTGTTTTTCTGAGATCCACCCAGCTGACACCTGATCTACTCCAGGCTTCCTTCTGCTCAGTATCCTTTCTTTTGTTCTAAACTCCTCCTTCATTCCTCCTTTTTTATCCCACCTGTTATTCTATACACCTCCCTTCTTTCCTCTCACCTGATCTACCCATCCTTACACCTCTTTGCTGTCTGCCTCCATCCTTCTCTCCTATTTCAGACATATTTGATCTCTGAGATTTTCTCCTCCTTCCTATTATACTTCTTTTCATTCATCAGGTCTTTCTTCTTCCAGTTTTTAATTGTACCAAACCATGTAAATGTTGGGATCTATCTAGAGAAGGAAACCACTGTATAACTCATCAGTGTTTTATTTTCTGCAGATGAGATCGCGTTCCTGGAAGGAATGACCATTGTGTATAAGAGCAGCATAGACCTGTTCTTCTACGTGGTGGGAAGTGCTCAGGAGAACGAGGTAGAGACCGCTCGGCTCCTTCTGGGGTGTTGACTGTGGTTTAGCCTTTTAACTTCTATGTTTTGATTTTTTTATTCATGTGAACCAGTGAGGGTTATGATATCATTTAAATTAATAAGAATTAGGGGTGGAAATTTAAAGTGTTAATTATGATTAATTAATTAGAAAAAAAGAATGCATTTAAAGAATTAATGTATTCAACCCTTTGGGCCCGAGGGCCCTCCGATTGGGTTTTTTTGAAGTTTAGCAGCTAAACACATTCTCTAAATATCAATAAATATCATCAAGCTGCACTTCTACAAAACGTCAGAACCTTGGCTACAAGACCATGCAAACCTTTTTTATGTGCTCCAAACACGACTAAAACTATAATTAAATGAGTGATCGGAAATCCCTCTACCTTTGTGTGTCGTTGCCTTCATTTCTGTCTCTGTTTCTTACCTTTGATGTTTTACTTGGAAAAGTTACTTTTATCCTGACTTTCTCATTGTTTACTATTAGCCCTTAGCCTAGTGAACTAGACCAAATTCTTGCCTTGCAAAGTTTGGTCTAGGCACGCTTCATTGGAACCCTCGCAGCCCGATCCCCTGCTGTGGCTGTCCAATCACAGTGCTCTATATTGTGGGCCAATCACAGAGCGGGAGTAGCCGATGATGTCAGAGCTGCGACCGCAAACATAAACATGGCGGCAGCGCAGGAACCACATTCGTTTGAAATGGCTTTGTCATCAACATTGGATTATTTAGACTCCAACGTGCGTAAGTCTGTCAGATAAACTTAGCGACTTCTTATTTTTATCAAACAAAGTAGTGCAATATCCCAGTACACCTGATATTCGCGTGTTTTCATACAAAAACGACAGAAATCATTGATGTTAGACGCCATAGCTGCCTCCCTCTTTTCCGTCGCCGTGATTACGTCACGTTGTTCCTTACTCTGATTGGTCCTAGCGCTATCCAATTGCGTGCAGACAGTTTGAAAGACAACCGTAGATCCTCACGACTGAGAGCCGTCATCAATGGTCATGGCCAGACTATATATTCACATATATAGGATGGCTTGCCAGGCTAATTAGCCCTACCTCTTGTGTCACACTGACAACAGTTTAGATGGAAACCAAAGTAATTTTCACTGAAAAAACAGGCTTTGAGCTCAAACATCCAGTAGGACTTTTCTCTTTCCTGGTTTGTGTACGTCTGTGTTATGACGAATCTTATTGGCTGACTGAGATGTCAGTCTAATTTTGGTGAGTAACACTTGATTCTATTGGCCCTACCGATCCAAAAGAGGTGTCAATCATCTGAATTGACTAATCAGTCACGGAGGTATAAGGCTGCTTAGTGAAGCTTCTGGATTAGCTCCAGCCTATGCTAGCAGTGTTTTTTACACACGACGCGCAGCAGCAGTTCAAAACAACTTTATTGTCCTGTTTCAAATTAATACAATTTAAAAGCATTTTTTAGAAATTAAAAAATCTTGACTTTATAATAATAATGTCCATGTCTGTTGTTTGATTCTCTGTCTCATTATTTTGAATTTTAAAAAATTGCTTTCGGGGCAAATTTTCTGTAAATGTAATGATTAAGCTTCTATTTAAACTTCCTCAGATTGCATTGGATTCAGATATATATATATATATATATATATATATATATATATATATGCCAGTTAAAGGGTAAAGGCAAAAACACATTTATTGAATGTCCCATGTGATTGTTAGCATGTTGGTTTGTATCAGGATTATAAAGTTGTTTCACATCTGGCTGAAAAAATAAAGTACTGTGTAAAAGTTGTAGGCAGGTGTGACAAATGCTGTAAACAAAGAATGTTTTCAAAAATAGAAAAGTTTATCATTTATTATCGTCAACAAAAAAAACAGCGAATGAACAAAAGAGAAATCTAAATGAAATCCATATCTGGCGTGACCACCCTCTGCCTCCAAAACAGCATCAGATCTTCTAGAACACAGCTGTTGTTCCAGACATCTTGGAGAACTAACCACACATCTTCTGTGGATGGAGGCTTCCTCACGTCCTTCTGTCTCTTCATGGAGTCCCAGACACACTCCATGATGCTGAGATCAGGCTCTGTGGGACCACACCATCACTTCCAGGACTTCTTGTTGTTCTTTACGCTGAAGAGGATAGTTCTGAATGACTTTAGCTGGATGTTTGGGCTCACTCACTTTTAATCATTATTTACATTTCTGAAAGCATTCTTTGTTGAAAGCATTGTTTCACACCTGCCTAAAACTTTTGCACAGTCCTGTAAGTAAATAAGACAAGTGGCTCCTAGTCACAGTCGGCCATGCTGCTTGTTGTTTTACGTTTCCTGTTTCTCTTCTTTAGCTGATGCTGATGTCCGTCCTGAACTGTTTGTTTGACTCCCTCAGTCACATCCTCAGGTACGTCCTGTTAGTCCGTGCGTCCGTGCATGTATGTAAATATATTTGAAGTGACTTGTGCGGTTGCTGTGGAAACGGACACAGATGCATAAATCAAAGCGATGATGACATGAGTTGTGTGTAATCCCACTAACAACATTTTTATGTGGTGATCAGCTGGTTAAATGACTGGCTTTCTGGTTCATGTCATCAGTTATTTATATACTAAAGAAAATTTTCATGTTTTTATAAAAAGTGGTGGATCTTACGAAAGAGGATTAGGGCCACTGAAACAAAAAAGAAAAGAGAATTCTGACTTTTTCTGACTTAAATCTCATAATTCTGACTTTAATCTCAGATTTCTGACTTTATTCTCAGATTTCTGACTTTTTCTCAAAATTTTGACTTTTTTCCTCAAAATTCTGACTTTAATCTCAGAATTCTGACTTTTTTTCTCAGAAATCTGACTTTAATCTCAGAACTCTGACTTTTTTCTCAGAAATCTGACTTTTTCTGACTTAAATTTCAGAATTCTGACTTTAATCTCAGAATTCTGACTTTAATCTCAGAATTCTGACTTTAATCTCAGATTTCTGTCTTTTTCTCAAAATTTTGACTTTTTTCCTCAAAATTCTGACTTTAATCTAAGAATTTTGACTTTTTTCTCAGAATTCTGACTTTTTTCTCAGAATTCTGACTTTTTTCCCAGAGTTCTGACTTTTTTCTCAGAATTCTGACTTTAATCTCAGATTTCTAACTTTTTTTCAAAATTTTGACTTTTTTCCTCAAAATTCTGACTTTAATCTAAGAATTCTGACTTTTTTCTCAGAATTCTGACTTTTTTCTCAGAGTTCTGACTTTTTTCTCAGAGTTCTGACTTTTTTCTCAGAGTTCTGACTTTTTTCTCAGAGTTCTGACTTTTTTCTCAGAGTTCTGACTTTTTTCTCAGAGTTCTGACTTTTTTCTCAGAGTTCTAACTTTTTTCCTCAGAGTTCTGACTTTTTTCCTCAGAGTTCTGACTTTAATCTCAGAGTTCTGACTTTAATCTCAGAGTTCTGACTTTAATCTCAGAATTCTGACTTTTTTCTCAGAGTTCTGACTTTTTTCTCAGAGTTCTGACTTTTTTCTCAGATTTCTGACTTTTTTCTCAGAGTTCTGACTTTTTTCCTCAGAGTTCTGACTTTTTTCCTCAGAGTTCTGACTTTAATCTCAGAATTCTGACTTTTTTCTCAGAATTCTGACTTTAATCTCAGAATTCTGACTTTTTTCTCAGAATTCTGACTTTTTTCTCAGAATTCTGACTTTTTTCTCAGAATTCTGACTTTTTTCTCAGAATTCTGACTTTTTTCTCAGAATTCTGACTTTTTTCTCAGAATTCTGTGTTTTTTTTTTCATTCTGAGATTAAAATTCTGAAAAAGTCAGAATTCTGAAAAAAAAGGAAATAATAAACTAGCTCTGTCTGACTTATCTTCTTTTCAGGACTAATATTTGCATTGATCCTGTAGGAAAAATGTGGAACGGCGGTGTCTACTGGAGAACATGGAGGGAGTGTTCCTGGTGGTGGATGAAATCATCGATGGCGGGTAAGAGAGACACTCAGTGTTCACTCGCTCACTGTAAAAAAGAGAAAGGAATGATGAAGTGGAGGGAGAAAGCAGGGTGACAGGTTGAAAAACTTCTCTGGAACTTAGAATGCAACCTGAGCAAAGTCAGAGAGCCCGGCTGAGGAAGAGGATGAGGCACTGAACTTGATGAACACAACCTTGTTGTCTTTCGTTGAGACAAACTCACCTTTAGCTCCAGTTGACCTGATGAGTTGTTTTGTGTTTCCAGGGTGATCCTAGAGAGTGACCCCCAGCAGGTCCTCCAGAAAGTCAACTACAGGGTAGGAGGACTGTTGGTGTGTTCTGTGTACCAGTCATATCTGTAGGAACATCCCATAAGAAGCAGGTTGTGGCTGTCGGGCCAAAGCCTCGTATCTCCAGACATGTGACTGCCCACCAGCTGGATCCTCTCTGATGAATCACCAATCAGAGAAGCTGATTCATGCTGAACATGATCATGGAGATACCGGGTGTTTGTCCGACAGCTAGGATGTGAGGACAAAACTGAAGCAGCTTAGTACAGCACATGTATTCTCGCTCGCCCCTGCCTCACCTGTCTGTCTCTCCTTCTCCCTGTCTGTCCTCTGATTGGTGTCAGCTTTTGTCAGAGCCAGCCTATGGCTTCGTCCTGTTTGATTACATCACCGGTAACCTAGAGGCTCAGACAGACAGGAGCCAGCTGCTGTAGACAGGTGGACCAAGGGTCGATGGAGTGGACGATGAGACAGCATGCAGACTAACGCCTGAGATTGTAGTGTCTCACACTCTGCTGGTGCTCATAGCTTTTAGCTTTTATTGGTGGGGGCTACATGTGTGCAGTTGGTTAGTCGCCTGTTCAGGTTAAATGAATGGGACTTCCACCATCATGAAGACACCAGCAGGTTACGCTAATAATCAGGAGGTTGAAGTGTCTCATTTTAGAGCATGTGGGAATGTTCCTAGTACTGCTTTGCATGTGCGTGCGTGCGTGCGTGCGTGCGTGCGTGCGTGCGTGCGTGCGTGCGTGCGTGCGTGTGTGTGTGTGTGTGTGTATGTTTGTATTTGTGTGTGTACCTTTTCAGTTTTCCTTTGTGTACACATTAATGTTGTTTTCTTTAACAGGTGGATGAGAACCCATTAACAGAACAAAGTGTGGCTCAGGTGAGACACACACACACACACACACACACCTTTGAAGGGCGACCTTGTCTGGGTTGAGGCTGTTTGGTTTGACTCTGAAGCATCTTAGCAGTTTTAGAGTTCTTGTTTGAGGCTAAGTTAGGGTGTAGAGAGGCAACAGCGCCCCCTGGAGTCACGGGAATCGCAGCATGTGGTAATGCCTCCATTTAAATCACAGGAATGCTCCTCAGGGGAGGAGGACCCAGATTTGTTGCCCTGATCTATTCAGACTCTGAAACATGACTCTTTTTGGTCTCTATGGTAACCAAGTCACCAGTAACAATGAGTCACACAACGGGTGGAGGACTCTGAAAGCTGCCCGTGGCGGCTACCATCACATGTACCAAACATGCTGCTGACACATTACCTGCACACATGTGAACCACAGCTCTGTTCCTGTCCTCCTGCCTTGGAGGAAGCGTTTGAGGCTTTTATTCTGACCTGATGACTTGTTTGCATGCTCACTAAGTTTTTGTTTGTCTGCTGCTTTACCCCTAACAGCACCTAACAGAGAAACTGGCCCTGACTACTAATGTAAGTCTCTACTAACTGCTCTATCAGGCTCTGATGCTGAGGGCTCTGAGGCGCTCTGACCATCTGCATGATCAAAGATCCAGAGCATCCACAGACCCAACAGCTGTTCCTAAGCTCCAAGTCCTGCTTCTGCACATCTTAAAGGTGCACAGGGTTACAGAACATTTAAAATCAGGTGCCAGTTGTATAAACACAACCTGATCTTTCTGTTTGGCTGATGCACTCCTGTTCTGACTGTAGGCGTTTCCTGCCCCCTGCTGCTGAAAGTGTAGTACTGCAATTGCATGCAAATATTTTGAGATGGGGGATAGTTAAAATTCATATTAGTTTCTCTCATGTAAAATAATTACATGACTGTTATAGCTTTAATAAATTCCACTCTTTCTATAACGTTATGCATCTCTGAATAGTCAGTGTCATATAATAATAATCATAATAATGAAAATAATAATAATAATAATGAAAACAATAATCATAATAATGAAAATAATAATAATAATAATGAAAACAATAATCATAATAATAATAAAATTATTAATATAATAATAAAATTATTATTATTAGTAATAATATTATTAATAATAATAATAATAACAACTCTTTTTTTTCTGTTTTTCAGGTTTTGCAGTCAGCTAAAGAACAGATCAAGTGGTCCATACTGAAATGACAGGAGAGCTTTATTTATCCCTAATCTTTTTTCCAGACCCGGTTAAAGAGTGACTCACAAAGCAACTAATGAGCCAGTCAAACGACCGCCTGGTGTTCTTTTCTGTTATGACGTTTTGTTCCACTGTGTGAAATGTGTCGGCTTCGTAGGTCTGGGCTCATGTTTACTGGGAAATAGCCGCGCAGGTCAGGAACCAGACCAGGGATGCAGGAACCTGGAGAGGTGATCACGACATGTTCTAGGATTCTTGAGGGATGTGACTCGCCCAAAACGATGTTCTTATGTCATATTTATTCTTGCTATATTTGGTTTACCCCTCCCACCCTTACTGTTGGTCACATTTAAGTCATTCTGTAAATAACTATTTATACACCGAAATAAACGTGTAGCACAAATATTTCCAGCTAGGGAATAAAATCTGGACTGAGCACTTTGACGTTCTTCATGTGGAGCTTTGCTCACGTTCAAGAACAACCTAATATTTTCACGGCCTCCATAAACACCAGGAAGCTGTTTTCTATAAACACAAAGCTTTAATCTTTACAGTCCATGCACTTCTAAGCTGTTTTCCTTCATTATTTACATGTAAATAGGTTTTTGCAGTTCGGATTCTTTTAAAAGAAAACAAACGTTATTTTGCCAGAGTGAATATTTCTAGATAATGTTACAGATTATTTTCTTAGTCCAACTTGTTGCTACGGTGTTACTGATGACTGTTTGTCAGAATAATAATAAACCTGCTTTTATCTGCTGGCCTTAATCTCTTCAGTCTGTGAGTTTTGGCTGCTGAGCCTCATCAGCCAATCAGAATTCATGCTCACGCCTCGCCTGGCAGGGGGCGTGGTCATGCTGTGACGTCCTCCACATGGTTTGGAATTCTGATGGAACATTTCCAAAAAATACAAATAACCTGCTGAAAACTCGAGTTTAAAAATGTTTAATCGAAAAAATCAACAAAAAAAACTTTATTTGTCAAAACTCTTGTTTTAAGGAGAAAGTAAATCTTTATAGATCCTTTAATCATGATCACACTTTATTCTAGACACAGTTAATAGTAGACAAATAAAATATTTAATAAATAATTAATATATACTAATTAATAAATATCTGAAAGTTTTCTTTAGTTCCTTCTCCCTTTGATCAGCCCTCTCTTTTATGGTGATGAATTCTGTGGTTTTTCCTTCCCACAATTAGGAATAAATAAATGACCTGTAAAAAGTATTTATTGGGTCAAAAAATGAATAAGAGGAGTTTTAGAGCGTGTTTGGTGGCATGTTTGTATTTTAGTATTTCAAACATAATGTCATTGACTTGAATCATCTTCTCCACCATTCGTTCATTTCCTGTCTAACTTCTGTCACCAGAGACGTTAGGAGTAACGTCTCGTTTATGCAGACGCGGTGGCGTTTAATGAGAAGGAACAGGAAACCATGGAAACAGGTTTCTGAGTAAAATGACTCAAGTTTGTTTATTCATGCTTCTGAATCAAAATAACAAAAATAATCTGAAAACATCCTTAAACATATTTTACTTTGCCCCTGAAAATATACCAAAGTGATTCATTTGAGTTAGCTGAGGGTAGAAATGACTCCTATTAAACTTTTTTAGCTGTTTAAATGATTCTTTTAGAGGTGGAACTTTTCTTGATTTGTTTATTAAAGACTCCACCTGCAGCTCTGTTTAACTGACAGAACCTGCTGATCCCAGCAGCAGAGTAAAAATAAAATAAATCTAACAACGAACCATTATGCTATTCGCTGGAGGGACACTCTGTCCCGGGAACACTTTGGAATCCTCCAGGGAGAAGCTGGACTGAAGAGAACTCCGAGCTTCCGTCCTGGACCATCCCAACCAGAACAAAATGGAAAAACTGCTGCTACAAAATCAACGTAACCAGTAAACCTTTAGGTCACACACAGGCGATGGTGGATCGGGAGGAAGGACTTCACCCTGTAACTGGTGGGTTGCTGGTTTGAATCCCATGGAAGAAATATGGTCTCATCATCCTGAGACGTTTTTACACACTAAATTTATAACAGAGTTTTAATCCAATCATATAAATGATCTTTCTTACTTTAAATCAGTGTTTCTGAATTATTTTCTGTGAAGCCCCCTATAGGATACATATAATTATGGTGTATATGTGGGCAGCAGTAGCTCAGTAGGTAGAGCAGGTTGTCGAGTAATCAGAGGGTTGTAGGTTCGATGCCAGCTCCCAGCAGAGAATGCTGCTGTTGTGTCCTTGGGCAAGACCCTTAACCCACTTTGCCTGCTGGTGGTGGTCAGAGGGACTGGTGGCGCCTGTGCTCAGCAGCCTACCCTCTGTCAGTGCGCCCCAGGTCAGCTGTGGCTACATTGTAGCTTATCACCACCAGTGTGTGAATGGATGAATGACTGACTGTGTTGTAAAGTGCCTTGGGGGGTTCTAGGACTCTAGAAGGCACTATATCAAATACAGGCCACATAACTATTTGCAAGAAAGGAGGGAGAAGAAAGGAAGAGGTGGTGGTGGGGTGAGTTCACAAAAATAAACAAGAATCCGCTTCTAGACCTGCAGAGAGAGAGAAAAAGAACACAAAAAATACAACAAAACCAAGATTTTGCTTTGCCAAACAACATAAGGATATATAGCAGTAATGATATTTGCTGAAAAGCACACGGCAATAATTAATTCATGGTGCATTTAGTGCCAACCACAGTCACACTCTCTATACACACCCTACACACTCTGGTCCACGTACTGCTGCACACAGGGCACAACCATTTGTGGACCCATGGTCCCGTTCTTACTGGGGTAATGATGAGAACGGGTGTGAGAGGATCCCTAGTCTCCCTCCGCCTCCTCCAATGTGGTGTTGATGCGTGTTGCTATAGAGTGCATTTAAAACAGGTGGGGAGATGGGGCCGTGCAGACACCCTTCAGCCTACAGCAGCTGATAGCAGCACCCCCCCCCCCCACACACACACACACACACACCCAGAACCCTCAATGTCTAGTTGCAGCTTAAAATTGGAAGTGGGCACCGGCACCAGAGGCAAGGCTAAGTGAACAGATCCCTCCCTCCAGGTGCTGTCGATTGTGCTCATCCCCAAAGCCCTAAGTGTGCATTTGCATGGAATGTAGTTGGTGGAAGTCTTTAAATTGCAAAATAAAATTGGGGCACAGGTCGCCACGGGACTGCAGCCTTTAAGCAGAGTGGGGTGGAGCGGAGCAGCGTTGGATTGTGCATTACTGTGTCAGGGTAACAGGACCTGGGGACACAACTAAAATGTGAATTTTGATGTGAATATTATTGATTTTTTTTTCTTTTTAATACAGATGGGGTATGTAGTCAGACAAAAAAGCCTAAAAAATAAAACATGATGTTACTGAGTGGGGACAGGTGTAAATGTTACTTTTTTTAAGGTAGTTTTTTTTAGTCCCTTCAATCATAAATGTTAAAATTATATCATTTATGGCTCACTTTGCTTAAAAATTCATTTTTTAGTTAATCTGCATGGGCATATGTGAGGACAGAAATGGCACCCATTCAGTGGGATGAGCCTCCTACAGTCTGAACTAGCTGACACACAGTCACATGGTTGCCCTCACTAGCTCCAAACAGCTCAGCATCGTGTTCGAGCAGCTTCTGACAGGACACAACACAGATGAAAAAGCCCTAAAAAGGGAAATTTTCCACTATGGTGGACAATAAGGTTTTTATTCTAATATTCAATAAATGAGCTACTTTAGCATGTTGGTTCTGTCCTGTCCAAAGAGCTTAACTGAATGAGATCAATTTACAATCAAGGGTGCACTGGTGTCACATGATCAAAGGCACTTGACTCGACCTAGTGCTGGCTGCTTGGCATGAGTCACCAGAAGGTCACCTCATTTGCAGGCAATTTGTTGCAGGAGACGTTTTTGATGGCTAATTTAAAGTTAAAAAAAATCATAAAACTGCACAGGATAAAACTCAGTGTCATAAATTCAATGTCTAATAAAGTCTTTGGATGAGGCTAAGTTTTATTCCATAACAGTTTGGCTCAAATATGTAAAAATGTCCATTTCTGTGTGGATTTTGAGTGAACGCTGCAGAGACCTGGTTTCAATCCACTGAATAACCTCCAACCCATGTTTGTGGTGTGGGAGTGGGAGTCGTGGTCATCAGTCAAGTCTTCCTGTGTGTCTGCATCAGGTCACCAGTGTGCAGATATAACCAAGACTCGGCTCCTGTTGGTTGGGACTGGATTTACATGCAGCCCCCTATTGGCTAGTGAAGTGACAGTGATGGATTAGGCTCCACATGATTGGTTAATTAAAATGTGATGTCATCGACTGTAGGCTGGGTATGAGAGAGAGAGAGAGAGAGAGAGAGAGAGAGAGAGAGAGAGAGAGAGAGAGAGTCTGAGGTCTCTATTCGTGCATGCTGGATCAGTTGAGCAGCCATGTTTACTCTTTAAAGCATCAATCTGTATAATTAGAGCTTGTTGAACTCAGTAGTAATTTCTGATACTCTGACAAAGAGTCAAATGGCAGCACGAACCTCTGCCAACAACAGCAGGAAGCCATAAGTTCCAGAAACCAGCAGACATCTCCAGAGACCTCAAAAAAATCTCAACATCTCAGAAGACCCCAGATGGTTTCGCTGTTGTCCTTCCTAAAGAAATACTTAGAAGTTTAAGGACATTTTTATCATTTCTTGGATTAAACCAGAGCATTGGTATGACCACTGGAGCCAGCTGACAAGAAGCATGGAGCCTCATCTCAGAGCTCTCATTATTCTTCATCCAGTGAGTGATGAAGAGAGAAACCCAACACATGGCTGCTATACTGCTGCGCTGCACAGATCCTGCCCAAGTAAATAAATACAAGCCAGGTCCTGAGTGGAAAAAATCAGGAATCTGCTTCTGCCAACATGTGGCTGAAGATCGTTAGGGCTCCACTACATGAACTTATCATAAATTAACTCATAGAGATATAAATTAACAACACACACACACACACTTTATAAATGATGCTTTCATACCTGAAAAAATAAACTGAGTCCATGCAGGAACTCAGAGCTGATTGGAGAAACACAAAACCAGTCGGGAGAAAAAACACGCAGCAGCAATTAGCAGCAGAGAACCCATCCATCCCAGTGGGAAGGTAAACATGTAGGGATGTGGGGAGGGGGGGGCAACTAGAGGGAAGATTGCTGTAGTCTTCATCAGCTTTTTTAAAGGTATCCATCTTTAAAGTTGACTGTCCTCCATCTGAAATAATTAAATGTTGCCTTAGTAATCCTGTCACAATACAGGTGCTTGTGTTACTGTGTAATGTCTACCTCTGACCTCAAGGTGGTGCAAAGAGCCAAAGACAGCAGGTCTCCAGTAGAGTGTTAGCTTTAATTAAAGCTGATTGTGTTGATGGGGAGAGGCCAGTCCTGCATGCATGCACAATTGCACAAATGATTTGCTCTGCTGGAAGCATTAAGTCATCAAGTGACTGAGAATCTTATTTCCACAACTCCCTAAAGCTAAAAATGTAGACACATGAACTTTTTCATTTTTAGTTCCACAACACAGGAAGAGACGGGGTTCTCGTGGAGCTGGAAAGAACCTGCCAGTGAGGCCAAGGCACTGTAGACACTCAGAGGTTTCAGGCCGCCATGTCTTCAGCTGAGCTGGAGGGATGGAAAAGTCCTTATGGATAACAAGCCTGTATGCCTTGGTGACATCATAGGCAATTTATACACACACATGCACACACACACATGTCTGTCTTTCTATCATAGTGAGGACCATCCATTGACTTCCATTCATTTTTTATTTTTTTTATTGACTGTATTATGCCTAACCCATACCCTAACCCTAACCTTAACAAAAACCTAATTCACACCAGACCTCTAAACCCAACTGGTAAGCTTTAAAAAATAAGTGAGGACCAGAAAAATGTCCTCACTCTGTTGGTTAAAAACTTGTTTTGGTCCTCAGTATGTAGTAAGTACAAGAACACACACACATACACACACACGCATGCACGCACGCATGTAATGCACACACGCATACACACATACACACACGCACAGAGACACACACACTCACATACACACACACACGCACACATACACACACACACACACGCACACACACACATGCACACACACACACACACGCACGCACAGACACGCACACAACGCACGCACGCACACACACACACACACACGGTCAACATACTTTAACAGACAGTTGGGTGGAGCTGTGACATCACAATGGACTGCTGTGTGTGACTCTGTATTTATTAGTAAATTAAACTCTCAGATTAAGGCTCAGATCCACATGTTAGATTGTTCCAGATTATAGCAGCGGTGGGTCTCTATGAAAACTTTAAATTTTTTCCTGGAACTCAGCATTTTGTCTGTGAGAGAGTCAGTTCATCAGTTTGGACTTTTGTCATAAATTATTGTGAATCGTATTTTCGATTGGGATGATCTTCTTTGGTTGGGACATTGGTTCACTTTCATTTATAAATCCATGCTTGGACTATACCCACCTACATCTGATTATAATCCTGTATGGAACGTTCCTGGAGGAGGACATCCCCTGTGAGGAGCCTGGGCTATCAACACTGGTTCATCCACTAAAACCTGCAGGTTTAAGCCTCTCAGTAGCCTGATGACCCGATGTGACCTTCCTGTTTAGTCCTTCAGTGTTCCCTGCCTGCCCTTCAGCATCCTCTTTCCACATTAACTCACCGTTTCAAACTTTTCCTCCATCCTTCAAAATGAAGACCCATCATCTCCTTACTGAAGTAATTCATCCATGTACAGATCCTACCCGGACTCCTTTAACGCTCCTCTCCGCACTGCACTCACAGATAATACATCTCACCTCCAGCCTGTTTACCCTGAACGTCTGTACTTGAGTCACATAAAAAATAATCCTTAAGCATCACAAAATCTGAAATGGCATTTAGCTGGACTGACCGTTAGGCCATGCTCCGTCAAAAACAGCTGGTGCTGGTGGTCCAGGTGCTTCTCAACAGAGCTGCAGGCGACCAGAATTTCATCCAAACAGACAAATATGAAACTGCTGGAAGCCTTGGGTGGCTGGGGATAACAGCGCACCAAATCCAGTTTAGAGAGAATCGAGGTCCCAGTGAGATGTGTGGAGGATTGGGTAGTGGTCGTTTACTGTGATGCTATTAAGGAGGCAAAAATTGCCACAACGCCTCCACTGACCATCCCACTTGGTCACCATGTGTAATGTGGAGGCCTACAGGCTGTTGGAGCGGCGTACTACGCCCAAATGATCCATGTTTGAAAACCCAGCATGAGCCACGGCCAGATCAGAACCATAAACAGAAACATAAAAGCATAATCACAGCAAATCTAAGGGACGATGGTGGTGAATCAGCATGCAACAACACACACACACACACACACACCATCCCCATCATCATTGCCGCTCTGGTAACTATTATCCTTAAATAAACGTGCAGGGAAGTAACTTTAACGTCTATCCATCACGCTGAGCACCGGGTCTGTGAGGCTGCTTTTCCCTCTTTGATTGGCTGTAATCTTTAACACATGGCTGCTTGTTGCTAACAAGCAGTCACTGTTTAATCTATTTGTGCAGAGACAGATGCCTCTTGCTCCTCAGCATTAAGACACTCAGCTATCCCGGACTCCAGGTCCTCCTGTTTTATGCATAAATGAGTCAAAAGCAATTGGCCCAAACCCGCTCCAGTTTGCTGAAAGGGCATCAAAGGGAAGCCAGCTCCCTTCAAATACTAAATGAACATTTATGCCAGAATGATATCACACAGAAATAACCTGCAGAGTTTCAGCTGAAACTTTCTTTTCTCCCACAACTTTCTACCAGGAAGCTGTTAATGAAACTAAAGACAATGTGAGGTTTTTCAGCTCTGGTAGACACGCGCCTCAGTGGTTACGTCCCACTAACAATACTAAAGGATAATGAGAAGTTCCAGTGGTTCTGAGTCTGCATCTCTAGTTACATTAGATGGTAAAATGCTTTTCAAATGAAGCTACCTGAGGACGTAGTAATAGTAGTATTGTTGGTCATATTAGTTCATTATTTTACTAACGAATGATTCTCATCAAAAGTAAGTTTATCTAAAATCAGCTTTGTCCAGAGATCCCAGCTGCACCAGTGTTCATTCTCCCAACACAGCTCCAGATTTCAGCAGGAGGCTGCTGCACCTGGATGCTGACTAATGAGGGAACTGGTTAAACTGGGATTCAACCAGTAACCCTATTTCTGTGCTCCTGTTTACTCTGGGGCAAAACCCCCAGAACCCAGTAAAAACCAAACTAATGGGGGAAACAAACAGATTTAAAACACCCACTTTTCTGCCACAATTGAATCAATTTAAAGAAGAGCAGGAGGAGCTTTTGTGTTTCCTCTCTTCCTCCATTGTTTCCTCCATCTATTCATTCCCAGATGGACAGATTGCCCTCCAGTCACATTTGACCTGGGCAGGCTATGATTGGTCCAAAGGTTGTAAAGCTTGCTTCTCATTGGCTGAGAGATCCCTCTATTGGGCTCTGTGGGTTCCAACCCATCCATCAATGTCATGGTGGCTTCTGTGAACTCTCAATACATTTATAGGTTTTTGTGTTCATTTCTGCATGTTTCCTTTCTTTATTGTTGACATACGTGTGTGTGTGTGTGTGTGTGTGTGTGTGTGTGTGTGTGTGTGCGCGCGCGCGCGCGCGCATGCATGCCTGCGTGTGTGTGTGTGTGTGTGTGTGCGTGTGTGTGTGTGACATACATTTTAATGTATTTAGAAACTGTGAAACCTGAACATCTTAATTTTTTACTGGTGTGTCACCAGTTCAGTCACAATACCAGCACTGCTTGCTGGAGGGGAACGTGCATTTGTCCAGAAGATACTTAACTCTAATATGACTAAATGAATGCAAAGTTCAGCTTGTTTGCATGAATGTCAAACAGGTTTTTGGGCAAAAATTTAAAGTCTCTTTAAAGGGACACTAGTCAGTTTTGGCTTGTTTTTAGCACCCCCTAGTGTTCGTTGGCGAAAGCGAAAGTAAAACTTATCTCCTCACTGTGCGTTCGTCTTTTTAACACCTTAATCTAACTGCTGAAATGTCTCCTCAGCCTTCATTAGTGTCTACAGGAGTGGTTCATCACTAAAGTAAACAAATCAGCTGTGTTCATGATCTAAAACAGG
>SSNS01000003.1:4088723-4098723 GCA_006937985.1 Aphyosemion australe | reverse complement strand
CAGGAATGTGTTGGAAATGCATCACTGGGCAGGGGAGAATTAAAGTCCCACTAGTAGTCACACACACTGGTGTGTGTGAAATTTGTTCTCTGCATTTGACCCATCCCCTGGGGGAGCGGTGAGCTGCAGACACAGCTGCGCTCGGGAACCATTTGGTGGTTTAACCCCCCAATCCAACCCCTTAAAGTCTTTGGTATGACCCGACCGGGATTCGAACCCCGATCTCCCAGTCTCAGGGTGGACACTCAAACCACTAGGCCACTGAGCTAGTTGGACGGTATTATGGTTGCATTTGGAGTGGAAGCGGTTCGATGCAAATTTGCGACACTCTGCATTAAGGGGTTAAAGAGGAAACGTTTACTGAGCCAGGGTGCAGTGGGCTGGCTAAACCCTGGAGCTTCACCTATCTCACCTGTGCTGGTGGTGGTCGGAGGGGCAGCTTCGCCTCTGTCAGACCACGCCAGGGCAGCTGTGGCTGTGGTTACGATGTCGTTTACCATCATCAGCAGAGAGTGAACGTGTGTCTGTAAAGCACATGGGTGCCTATAAGAGCCCTGTTTTAATCAAATCCATTATTATTATTATCATCACCACCAGTTTCATCACATTTAAAAGCCAACAGGTAACTCAGCTCAGTTAAAGCTGATTTAGAGGAAACTCAGGAGGAAACAGCAATAGAGCACGGATTAGTGAAAGGAGGACTGAACTCTGGACGATCGACCCGTCACTAGGATGGTGAGTAAGGTACGTGTCCCTGTTTGGATAGGGTCGCAGTACTCTGATGTTTCAAGCATCAAAAAAAGACAAAGGACGTTTCTTCATCTTTCATAGAACAACACGCAGACACACCCCTGCAGCTTGTGTTACTACAGACCCCTCTGCTTCTCTTAAGTGAGTCCTGAGTGAGACTGATGGGGTCAAGACCTCCATGCACGCTCTCACTGACACACACATGTGGACAAGCCCAGCCCAGTTTAAAATGTGCACAGATACCCACCAGTCTTTTACCCTAGGGCTGCACACCGTCAAACCCCCTACCCATTAGTTTAGCAGCTGCACTAGCGTCACACACACAAGCACACACCTTTGTGTGTATCCATGCAAATGCAGGCTAATGTTTGCACTCAGACCAACACAAACTGGGTGTTTTATAGGTTTTTGTTGCACGATCTAGGAGGAACAAAACGTCCAGAGTGGGCCTGCCTCCTGCTGTTTACTGTTAATAATAATCAGTTTAATTTCATGATCCTGTCTCCCGATCTGACTCATCTCTGAGGAGCAGTGGGTGTACGGTGTCTGGGGGTGGGGTAACTTTCAGGTGAAGGGTCTTCAGCCATGGGCGCCACAGTTAGAGTTTTGTCTGTTGGTTCTCATTCATGTCAGGTTAGTTTTATCTTTAACCGTTTCCACAGAGACAGAATCTCTGAAAAGACACGAGGCAGAATCATCAGTGTCACCTGACATCCTTCACCGAGATATCCTTCATGTGGCCTCAGCCGCCTCACCATCATGTCTTCCTGAAGTCCCCAAGAAAGGATTCAGGTGAGGAGAAGAAGGTGAGGCACGATTTTCACCACCTAGGAAACTGCTTTTTGGAGGGTTTGGAGAACATCTCTGAACCTAAAGGTGATGAAGCAAACCAGCCTCCCCCCAGGACTCCCTTATCCTGTCTGCTGAGGAAAATCCCAAAGAAAGCAGCTGAAGTCCAACTGTGGCTTTGTTCTCACTTGTTTTTATCTTTTATTTATCCTGGTTTACCGTAATGCCACCAACTGGGTAGCAATAGCCTGACTCACAGGGAGCAGGTCTTTAGTGGGGTGTGGGCACCGAGTCCTCACCAGGGTTGGTATCAGACAGGAGCTGCCCTGGAAACCTACAGCATGACTTACAGTCAGAGAAACACAAGAGTTGCTGATTCCAGAACAGTCGGATGGCTTATTGTTGATATCAGAGCAATAATTAAACCCTGCTTTCATTCATCCTCTGATTCTGTCTCCATCTTTGGCTCTTTGTCTAGAGAGCAGAGGGTGTGTTTGGTGGCTAATGGCTGGGACCCGGTTCTCTCCCCTCTTCTAATGTGTTACACACTGACACACACACACACACACACACAAACACACACACACACACACACACTCATGAACGCAAACACAGATGGAAATCTACACACCTAAATCCCACTGTGACACCATGATGGAGAGCCAGGTGCTGCTGGCTAATTTCTGCTTCCGTGTGTGTGCAGGAGCCTGTGGATGGGTATGAATACTAAACAGCCAGCTAATGACATCTATTGTGTGTGTGTGTGTGTGTGTGCGTGTGTGTGCGCGCGCGCGTGTGTGTGTGTGTGTGTGTGTGTGTGTGTGTGTGTGTAGCAACTAGCTAATGTTATCTATTTTCTTAGTGAACACATTTGCAGCTTGCATCTGCAATGGCGAAAGCTGCCACACACACACACACACACACACACACACTCACACACACACACACACACACACACACACACACACACACACACACACACCAAAGTAGAATACACCTATCACGATAAGCATTCATCATTCAGGCTTCACGGGATACACAAAGGGCTGAATGATACAGGGCTGGGGGGGGGTTAAGGTAGCTTCCCATCCTAATGAAATGATGTTTGCACAAATAATAATTCATGTGTTGATTTTACTTCCACATTAGAAACCGAGAGCCGAGATGAGATAAGCCACCATGAAAACTGCAATATGACTTATTGTCTTGTTCATGGACTCTAACATGGTCTGGGGGAGGGGCTAAACGTAGGGTGGCTGGGCCCAGGCTCAGCCTTAGAGTTAGCGTGAGGAGCTCGGACATCCAGGAGACTCTGAGTAGAGCCTCTGCTCCTCCATGTGGAGAGGAGCCTACTGAGGTGGTGTAGGAGACCTCCAGGACTCCTCTTGGACACCTCCCTCCCTGTCCTGCTGGCAGGAGGCTCCTGGATCCACCCAGAACATCCCACAGATGGAGACAATGGATATTGCTGGGAAGAGAATGGTATGTACTTCCTGCCTAAAATGACTTCACATCATTGTAATGAGAGTGGACAGCCTTCTGTCATGGAGACATGCATGAACATCTACATGTGTGTTTCTGTACTAACCACTGCACAGCAGCCCAGCTGAAGATTCATTTTATTTCTCGTTATATCATACAGCTTGTGTTTCTCATCACACGACTGGGGCCAGATGTTGGTGCTCAATCAGAGCGAGGCCTGCTCGGCTGGCCTGATTCAATTCATTTCATTTCAGTTTATTTATAAAGCGCCAATTCACAACAAGAGCCATCGCAATTCATTGTACATGGTAAACATTCCAACAGAGCCTACTTATCAGTTCAGTTCGTTATTCCAACTAGTGAAAAGTCTATGAACCCAGCAGCTTGCACTGACTTGTTGCAGCAATCCCTCAACATTATCACTAACCTACATGTCTACAACCTAAATTATTCTCTTTGTTCAATGAAATTGTATTAATTTACGTTCACTAGTGTTTTATTTTATACTACCTGGGCATTTTGGCACCTTGTTCTTCTCAAAGGGAACAGTGCAGAACTTCATCTGTACTCTGTGTTTGGACGATGCACAAGTACCCGTGATGCTGATGCTGTTGATGTCCTCCACTATCCTGGTTTGAATTCCATGCAATTTTATTGCATCAGTGACCACAACCACTTCCACAATAGCAAGCTCTTGATCATTAGTGAGCAGCTTTCCTCTTCCACCAGAGGGAGGAAGACGTAGCATCCTTTGGAGAGGAAACCACAGTAAAATGTGCATCACTGTCAGGTGAGTTGTCTTTCTGAAGGATACACATAATGGAGGCAACCGTGGAAGGCCTCAGATTGGGCTGTACTCTTTCACCAGCATCTCTCAGTGAAAGGCCATGGTTGATCACATGATCAATGACAGTAGAGTGTATTTCATCACTGACTACTGCTGCTTCAGCCCTTGGAATGCCACCACCACGCATTCCTACATCTCTACCTTGTCTGCTCCTCTACCTGGGCCGCTTCCTCTTCATCATCCAGACATCACTTTACGTGTCTTTTCCTGTGTCTAGACCCAGAAACACCACTCCTCAAGGTCCTCCTCTTCTATGTGTCAATGTCATTGATAAAACCTTCAGCGCCTCATTTTCAGCTGTGGTTGACCCAGTTTACCCAACAAAAATCAGCTGTGTAAATGATTGAATTGTTTGTTCATTTTCAGCATGTTTGAGCTGATATTATTGCAGAAGGTCTGGATTATTGGTGTTTTTAGTGTGTGTAAACTTTTGTAAAAAAGACAAAATGATCCCTCATTTTGGTGGTGGGCGGAGCTAGTCTGTAGAACTGTGTTGACTTGTTGTGTAAAAACATGAAACTAGTGAAGGGTACGGCCACAACAGACTCATGCTGTGTGCGTTGTATTAAGAGTTATGAAAAAGTGACACCTGGTCAGCTAAATGTTGTTAGTGACTGAAAAAAAAATGTAATTATTAGACACGTGTTGTTCCTGAATGCTGATGATCATCATGACAAGATGTTGTAAAATCTGCAAACTATTTTTTATTTGTAGTTTTTTTGTCAGTTTTTTAAACTCTTTTAAAGCAGTAATCCGGAGTTTTCCCCTTTCAGGAATTATGTAGGATTTATCAGAAATCCGTAAAAGTGATCGTCTTATCATGTAGTGTGATGTAATGTAAGCGATACCTCTTTTTTTTGCTAAGCCCGCCCCCTGCCCCGTAAAATCCATGCAATAGGAAACTGAGCGCCTACCAGAACTAACCAATAGCGTTAGACTACCGCTTACGTGTTTCAAATTTAAGGAAGTACCTCAGCTGATGCAGAGTTGATGAACTTTTCACGAACAAGTAAGTCTTTAAAACATAAATATATGAAAAAAACAACAAGACATGAGAATAATAATTGTAAAACAACGTGTTTTAGCTCTGTTTGTCGGCTACAGAAGCACATTCATAAACAAGAAACGTGCAGTCGCCATCTTAAATTACCGAGTCGACCGACTATTGGTGTGATATGTTTGTCAGCCACTAGATGGTGCCATCAGATAAAAGAAATACTCCGGGGGGGGATACAGCTACTTTAACTGCTGTCTTAACAAAGACATTATGAATCTCAGTGGGTTAACCACCGGTGAACTAAAAGTTAAATAAAAACAACATATCATGGCTTTTTCTTTATGGATAGCACCTGATGTGACTGAGGCAATAAAACAACTAATGACATGATTTTATGAATGACTTCATGTTATTTATTTATTCTGGGTTTGGTCTGAGGAACATATGTCCTCCCAACTCTCTGACATTCTGTTGGACAATAATAATCAATATATTTGAACTGTGACCATAAAAAGTCTCATATCACAGGAAGTGGGTCGTTTGTTACACCATATTTTAAATTCTATCAGTGTAAAGATGAATTTTCACCGACAAACCTATTCACTATGACTTGTTTGAAACAAGCAGCTTTTGTGTTTCACGTGTCCATGTGCACCACTAACACCCCACCCCCACCCTAAAAACGGCCACTGACTTCCTCAGTGACATCAGCTGTCTGTCGCAGTAAAGGGAGGGTACAGGCAGCCTGCATGTGGCCCATGGTGCTGCCCTGTTCCTAATGAAATTAGAACTTTATTTCTGATTTATAATGATACAGTGTCTCTAACACACACACACACACACACACACACACACACACACACACACATTTCAGGATGCCATTTATCAACAGCAGTAGGCTGGATGGCTGACCTTCGACCCTGCAGAGGTCAGTCCTGAGAGGTCAGGAGCCATGTTGTTTGAGAAGGAAGACAGTCAGACATCTGGCCCTTAGACAAGGAGGCTCTGTCTGGCTGTCATGTGTGTGGCATTTCTTCATACTCATGTAAACTGAGCAGAAACAGAAAGTTAGTGTTTGGTTGGTTACTTTTGGTTGCAACAATACTTCTTGGTGTTGAATTTCTATCTTTGGAAGCCCTGGTTTTTTACCTTTGACAGGAGGTAGAACTCATAAGGATAATGTATCGTTAGATAGGACTCCACCTGAGCGTCGTTCCGATGACTCCTGGAGTGAACTGGTGCGCTATGTGAAGCAGGGATTTATCAGGAATGCATCAATGTTCTAAACTCGCTTCATAGAATACTCCCCTTCCCGATAAAGGAGCAATACGTAATCACAAAGCAGTCTAATGTGTCAGTCAAGTTGGAAGGAAGGTTACACTGAAACAGATTTCATTCTCAGCCGGGTCTGCAGCTCACATCTCCTCACAGGGATGGGTCAGCGTGTGACGACTAATGGGACTTTAATCTTTGAGAAAACATGTTGTAGCTTAGAAAGCTTCTGATCGTCAGGAGTCACGTTCTTGTGTGAGTTAGGGTTAGCAGCAAAAGCCACTGTCTGACAACAGCATTGTCTCCTTTCAACTCCACTGCCCTTTTACATAACCCCCCCCTCCCTCCACACACACACACACACACACACACAGCAGAAAACTGTGAAAGATAGAAAACAGGGGAGCTGGGTGTCTGCTTAAATAGTGATATATTTGAAGTTTTCATTAAATAGAGCAGAAGACAGAGATTCTCACACTCACTCACACACACACAAACACGCATGGACACACACATGCACACACACACACACACACACACACGCATGAACACACACATGCAAGCATGCATGCACACACACACACACACACATTGTTAACTATTCACTTTATCTCTGTCTTTCTCTGTCATGCACCCATGCAGACACATAATCACTCCCACCACCATATACACAAAACACACACCCCTTCTTCATTTCTGCCCTCTCGTTTTTTCTCACACACACACATGCATGCACGCACACACACACGCACGCACACGCACGCACACACACACACACACACAGAGCCAGTGTGAGTGTGAATAATGATTGCAGCTAGTGTCTATCCATTACAGCGGTCTAGCTGCAGACAGGTGAGAAAGCTGATACATGAGCAGGCCTTTATCTGCACTCACCGACTCCCCACAATTCAACACCTCACAGTGTTAACAGCCACAGCCTAACTACTAGCATCACACACACACACACACACACACACACTCAGCACTTCTGACACCGCCTTTGCTGCCACTAAGAGAGACTTTAAAACAAAGCTCCGATTGGAACATGATTGATCAGGATTGACTTTGCTGCAGGGAAACATGATGTGTTTCTTTATAATTTGAGCTCCACAGAGGTTTAATCACTCACCGTCTTCATTAACGACTAATCAAACATGCAGCAAGTGAAACGCACACCTACCTACATCTGATTTTGTTTGCCTTTGATAAAATTGATGAACTCATTACTTTAAAAACATTTTTCAAGTTCAGTCATTCTTTATCAAAACGGTTTCTCTTTTGTTCCTATAAGCAGAATGAAAAATCATTTAATTTTCCTTAGTGTCACCATTTTAAATGACCTATGCATCATTTTGGGATTATTAACAAATTAGTTTGATGAAAATATCGCTGCTCATGTGGAGTTTGTTAAATCTCTTTCCTTCACAAAACAAACAAAATAAAACTGAAATCATTTTTTATAAATGTGTTTTACGATATCAGAGCAGTTATCAAGAAGGAAATGATTCAATGATGATATTATTTCTTAAATTTTGGGCTAACACTGGTATTTTGATGAAGATTGTAGCTGAATGACTTCCTGTCATCTGGTGTTGAGACAAGCACAGTCACACCAAACCACTTCTGGCCTTAAAGCATCCGGCTGGAGTATTATTAGGACTATAGCTGCACGATTTTACTGTATACTTCACCTTTATTTAGTTTTTTTACTGTTTGTTTTAGTATGGTTAGTATGTGTAGTTCTACATGCCACCTCCAGAAGGACGGATAAAAGTACTGCTGCAAAATCAGGCAAAAAAAACCATCCTCCCACATCTCACCCACATCCTCCTGAGTCCAGCCCAGGACCATGCAGGCCATCCTAACCAGCTGTTAGGTTTCTGCTAGATAACTGAAGTGGCTGATATCAAGAAATCCTACCAATGGCTAGAAAGAGCTGGTCTGAAGGACAGCACAGAGGCACTCATCATGGCTGCACAGGAACAGGCCCTGAACACCAGAGCAACAGAGGCCAAGATCTACCACACCAGACAAGAACCAAGGTGTTGCTGTAGGCATCGTCCTCCAGGGGAGATTTGACGTTCTTCAGCCCTGAGGCCAAGAACTGGGGAGCCATAGATAACAGCTGGAACAGGCCAGCGATAAACTTTCAAATGCCTTGAAGTCCTTAGTGTGATCTCAGTTCATCCAAATAGCCGAGCTGATATTTTCTCCAAGCTGATTTCCATTTCGCGTATGAGTTCCAAACTGCAACGGTTCAGCTCGATTAAACACGAGTCTGAGATGTTACAGCACCTAGTCTCACTTGAATCGGGAAGTTTACCAATTTCTTCCGACAGCTCCAAAAGTCTTTTGATACAACAGGAATCCACCAGCTCCAAACAGCAGAAACCCGGTAATCATGAATACAAAATATAAATGTTTACTGGATCCTCAGACAGCAGCAACGGGCATATAATCTTCCACTCCTTCCAGGAATCCATTACATTTCCAGCCAGGCGTGTTCTGCTGGGGCAAGAAAGGCCACCCCTTTGCGTACAAAAGTGAAAAAATTTAGAGACCAACTAACCAGATCCATGATGAATAAAAAAAATCCAGAGAAAAAGATGCATAGAGGTGCTCCAGATAAACTCGCAGGACATGTGATTTGGAATCGTAGGATGTCCAAGTAGGGTCCCGCCTTTCTCGCCTCTGATTGGCTAGAAGGGCTGTCCTTCAATAGGCAGTGCAGACTTTCCTCCTGCCACCAACAGAACAGCTGTTTTTGGGAGTTTTGTAAAGAAAATGCTAACTTAGCGATATAATAACCTTGTTGTTCTGTTTTACTAAATTTTTTTTATGTTTGTTTTACATAAAGAAAAACCTGAAAAACGTAAAAAGGGGAACTTATAATAAATCTTGTTGCGTTTATCACACTGTTGGACTTACTTTATTTTTATCTGTTGGCTCTCAAGCATTGAGGTTGTCTTATTAAAGCGGAGTTAGGCTAAACATGTTGCCTTACCTGGGTATGAAATAGAATAAAACTGCCTTTTTTTCCCAGCTGTGTGCAGCAGGTCTGTTTCTCTTCTAGAATAATGAGAACTAGTGAAAAATAGGTCTAAATCAATCGATTAAATGATACACATTTAAACAGATGATAAGAGATGTGTCCTAACTTGCAAACAGCCTAAAGATATGAAAGTGAACACATAAGACAGCCTATAGAAATAAAATAATCCCAATGCTTGAAAGCGAACAGATATAAAGTCAATCCAACAGTGTGATAAATGCAACAAGATTTGTTACAAGTTCACATTTGATGTTTTTCATGGTCTTTAAAAAAAGACACTGAAACTGGTATGTTGCAAAACAGAACAGAAGGGTTATTATAGCGCTGATTACTGATGCGCTCCGCCGGGCAGCTGCGTCCTGCGCACGGCCACAGTAACATTCTCAAAGTGGCGCCACCAAAAAAAACATAATTAACACGCGATCGTTCATGTTTGCTCATATTTTCTCTTTCATTTGTGCCTGACGCGCTCCGCTGCTGCAGCTCCCGTGCTTCGGTGACGTCACCTCACTGGCGCGGCCGCACAGCGCACATTCCGCTATTTTTGCGGTTGACAGATCTTTCTGATCTGCTAATTTCAAAAGTAACTCATTAGTTGAAAATGAAGATGCCATGCAGCAGTTTTTCTGGAGGATTGAGAGGAGATGCAGCTAAGACACAGACAGGACAGGAAAATAGTCGCATAAAAAAAACCCAAAGTGCTTGAAAAGGAAAATGTAGGCAGATATATCCCACTACACGTTTGTAACTTTACAATAATAATAATTTATAAGTATGTAATATTTATTTATTTGATACAATTCAGATCACC
>SSNS01000003.1:4051807-4088597 GCA_006937985.1 Aphyosemion australe | reverse complement strand
TATATATATATATATATATATGTGTGTGTGTATTAATTATCATGCCATACCACGTGTCTGATTTCGTCAAAAAGGTTGATAATATGTGTTTTTTAGCTGGGTAAAACACCTTCCTCAGTAGAAATGAATGCACTGGGGGCGAATAGAGACCCATCTAAGATGGCGGCCGGCCACTACGGCAGCGCCAGTCCTGGGCGTCTACGTATATGTCTGTGCCTTTGACATCCTACGATTCCAAATCACGCGTCCCGCGATGCTTGGTGTGAAGTCACGTGACGTGGCGCTGCTAGCTTCATGCTAACAGCCGGAGGAGACAGGTATGTTTTCACCTGACAGCTGAACATGACTCCATACTCAATAAATGAATGGCTTTCATCCCGCTGAAAAGCAGAAACCATTAAATGATTTAATCATGTAATGCTGCGTTTCTGAACCAGGTCTAAACGCGCTGCTGATGGACTGGCACCATTAGCACCGTGACAGGTACTGGGCAGCAGTGGTCCATGCCCGTGGTGCTGCTGCAGGGGGAGGATCTGAGGAGAGAGTTCACCTGTGAGTTACCGGAAGTCTGCAATCACACAATAAAACACTCCTATGATCATTTTAATAACCACCGGTGCTACAAAAGAACCTCTAGTCACAACACAGCTTTATTAAACCTATAGTCGTGTTAGCAAATATACCTGAAGTTATATTTGTTCACTTAACATTCATCTATGGCAGCGGTATTCAGGTCCGGGCCTGGTATCCAGCACGTTTTAGTGGTTTCTCTGCTCTAACACACCTGATCCAGTGGTCGAATCACCTGTGCAGCAGCGCATCAGGCTCTGCAGAAGCCTGGTAATCACCTGCTGATTGAAATCAGGTGTGTTGAAGCAGGTTGAAAACTAAAACGTGCTGGATACCGGCCCTCCAGGACTGGATCTAAATACCCCTGATCAATGGGATTTTTATATTACAGAACAAAACAGGAACAGTAGAACTCTTGATTTGTTCTGAATAAATGAGTTTGACTTCAGCATCGTTGGGTTTTTAGGACCCGGTTCTGCAGCAGCAGCCATGGCCGAGGCTGGAGCCCATCTCACCTCGGCCGCTGTCGGTGAGCAGCCCTCCATCTTTGAAGTTCTGGCCCAGGAGTCTCTGATGGAGGCAGTGAAACCAGCGCTGAGACATGCTGTCAAGGTAAGAGTGCTTCATTCAGCGCTGTTGTAAAACAAATAATTTCAGAACATCACAGAGTTCTGTGGCCCTGCAGGTTCTGGCTGAATCCAACCCGTCTCGCTTTGGCTTCCTGTGGAGAAGCTTTGATGAACTGTACCTGCTGCTGGACCTCATCCTCCAGAACCACTTCCTGCGTCACTGCAGCGCCTCCTTTTCTGAAAACTTCTATGGCCTGAAGAGGGTTTCAGGCCAGCAGGGACCTCGTCTGCTCAGGAGGTCCCGCTGGCTCTCTCTTCTTCTTCTGTGCCTGGCTCCATACCTACGAGCCAAACTGGAGGCGAGGCTGGCACGGCAGAGGGATGAGGAGGACTTCTCCATCAGGTTGGCTCAGACCCGGAGAGAGCGGCTCTACCGAGCGGCTGTGGCAGCGTACCCGTATGTCAGCTCAGCCTGGCAGGTCTGGATCTTCTGCCAGCAGCTGCTGTTTGTGTTTGGGGTCACCAGGACTCACAGCCCCCTGCTGTGGTTGGCCAACGTCCGGCTGGCTCGCCTCAGTGCTCAGGACATCAGAGGCATGGAGCAGAAGATCAGCAGCATCGGCCCGGCGGCAGATAGAAGGTACTTTACTGTTGTTTATGCTGCTTTAACATTGCAATTTCTTAATTCCCAACGTTGAAACATTTGGCAGAAATTCCCCCACAATAATGTAATTCGCAGGGTTTTTTGTCTCAAAGAGCAACGTAAAAATCTGCTCTTCTGGTTATTGAACGCCACATTTTACATCACACAGCTGCTCTCCCACTCCTTCGAAATAACTGCGTACTTCAACAGAATAAACCTTTTATTAATGTTATTAATGTCCGTGGACACTTTTAGGCAGTGATCAGTGACATCATTCGCTGCCAAAGCAGTCGTGATATGCTGATGCCTAAGTCCACCAGAGTGGACAGGCAGGGAGAAAAGAGATGTCATGTGTGTTTGTGTTTGCAGCCTGTTGCAGCGAGCCTGGTGGCTGATGTCTCAGACGGCGAGGGGCGTGGCCGTCTCTCTCTCCACTTGCCTCTCTCTGGGCGTTTTCTTCCTGCAGTTCCTGGACTGGTGGTACTCCTCAGAAAACCAGACCTCTGTGAAAACCCTCACCTCCATGCCTGCCCCCCCTCCTCCCCTCCACCTGCAGGAGTCTGGTGGTGAGGAGGCGGGGCCAGAGGTCCACAGCAGGAGCTGTCCTCTGTGTCAGAAGCTGCGTGTGAATGCCACGGTGTTGTCCACCTCTGGCTTCGTCTTCTGTTACCGCTGCATCTACTCGTATGTGAAGGCCAACCACGTCTGCCCCGTCTCTGGGTTCCCGACCGAACTTCAGCACCTGATAAAGATCTACGCTCCAGAGAGCTAGCTGCACCAGCCGAGCAGACGTCCAGCAGCGTGGACTCGCGTCCTCGTGCGGAGACACAATCAGAGGACTCTGGAGGTGTAGATAACTCCTGATTAGATTCAGGCAGGAGTGATTTTATCAAAGCTACTGACAAACCATTTTCTTTGTACAGTTTAAACTAAACGATTCCAACTTTTATTAAAAAAACTGATCAAACAAAAATAGTTGTTTCATTTAGAAAAGCTGCCACATAGATTCAGGTTGTTCAGCTGTTTTTTGAACTTCCAGTTAAAAGCAGGTCAACCAGATCAACCCTGGAACCAGTAACCTCAGTAGCACCCTCAGGTATACCCACAGACCTACTCTAACAGGAGGCTGGTCCTGTTCCAGGTCCTCCACTCTGATTCCTCTGGACTCATGTCTTAGATGCATATTGAATCGTGTCCCGTTTCCAGAAAAGGCTGCTGAGAGTCAGTTTAAACAAAACCGTAACGTCCTGAAACAAATAACAGCAGCTGCAAAGGCCCGTGAATTGCTTTATTGAGTTTCCAGACAAATTAAACAAGTCCACTTAAAAAAACAACAAACAAACACAGAGTCAGTGTCACGTTACAGTGAGTGATCAAAAAGGGCTTCGTTAAAATGTCCACAAAACCCGAACCGAAGAGTCTGGTGAGTCGTCCCTTTTGACGCTCCTGCAACATCACAAGAGCAGGACCAGAAAGAAACTTCAGAAAAGTGACAACTCTCATTTGTCACAGTAAGATGACTGACTTGGTGTGTATTGCACGTGTGCATACATTTCTGCACCTTATTTACATGTGAGTCAGCTGACACGAATCGCCACAACAGTAAAGAATCCAGAGGAAACAGCAATACGTACACCAGGGTTCAGGAATGTGCTCATCAGTCAAGAAAAACTGCCCCCCCCCATACACACCCCACCCCAAAATAACCCCCCCACACACACCTGGTCATTATGTTTACATTAAAGTAAAATTTCCAGAAAATACATCCTGAACTTGTGGAGCAGAGTTGTTTGTGTGTGTGTGTGTGTGTGGGCATGTGCATGCACACCTTTGCGTGTTTATGCACGTGTGTGTTTGTGCGTGGGTATGTGATTTTCCTCTTGACCCTAGAGACATCTTCACATCGTCTCCATCAGGGGTCAGAGGTTAAAACAAACTTCAGGATTCTGTTTTCCAGGAGCGACTCTGAACTGAAACCACCTGAGAACAAGTCTGGACCTCCATGAGGTCAGAACCACCTCCTAGTCTAGTTCTCCGTTCACTTCTGCTGAGGTTTCAAGGTTCTAGATCCACACATTTGACCTTCCAGGTTATGAAAATAAATACTTGTAAATGTACTAAAGGTTTGATTGACCAGGAGCAACCCTTCATGAGGAACTCATGGCTTGAGCTGCAGCTTCTGCAGCGGCCACAAGGTGGTGCCAGATCCCCGCTGTGGGACATGAACAGCTGAAGCCACTCCAGAGGAACCTGTGTTCAGTCTCCTGTTCACCTTTGACCTCTAAGGACTTATGTCCACTGTAATCAGAACATGAGCCCAAACATCCCATAGAGACAGCCAGGAGTCCCCTGCAGAGTGGTGACCTGCTGCAGGTGAAGAACACGGCCTAAAAGCACCGTTCCTGATTGGACTGGTGCCACTTCCAACCATCCCCGCCCTTCCTGCTCAGCACCAAAATGCAGTCAAAGCTGCCAAATCATGTAGATAAGGACATTTTAGTAACAGTTTGATGTTAGAAAATGCAACTCAGAGTTTGGCACAAAGCGAAGAGTTCCGAGGATTAGTCTCTCCACCCAAACCAGAAATTCATCTTTAGAAGCCACTCAAGAGCTAAGGTGGATCAGGACTGATGAAGACCACGTTCATTCTCCTGTTAGCAACAGAAAACACATTCACTGAACCCACCCTCTAAACTCCCCATGGCCTTTTGTCTTCTACACCTTTACGTCTATAGAATCGGGGGGGGGGGGGGGGGGGGGGGGGGGGTTAGGGACCTCGTAAGCCCGTTTCATACAGAATGCGGGATGAGGCGGTCCAGTTTCCGTTCGGCTTCCAGATGAAGTTATTCACACCAACTGATTAGAAATGTGACACGATGCGTTTATAAACACACCTGTAAAAATAAGGTGAGCCATCAGACACTGAACTGATTTCCCCATCATTAATAATAAAACTAAAGAATGAGAGACAGGTTTTATTTTGAAATATACCAGATGCACCTCGCTGAAACACGTCTCACTTCCTGTCTGGCTCATATCATTTCTAGGGGTGGGAATTTAATGTGTTAACTATGATTAATTAATTGGAAAAAATAACGTGTTTAAAAAAGATTAACGCATTTAACCCTTTAAGTCTGAGGGTCCTCCAATTGGGGGATGTTGAAGTTTAGCAGCAAAATCCATGCCCTAAATATCAATCTAGTCAAGCTGCACCTCTAAAGAAAGCTCAGAACCTTGGCTACAAGACCATGTAAACCTTTTTTATGTGCTCCAAACACAACTAGAACTACAATCAAATGAGTGATCAGAAATCCCTCTTCATGTGTTTTTGCCTTCATTTCTGTCTCTAATGATGCTAAATCAAATCAAATTGCACACACATTCTATCAACCCATTATTATTATTATTATTTTAAAGAATACCATTATCAAAATGTACTTAAAATAGTATTGTACTTTTAGGTCTGGCCTATTTTTGCCAGTGATATACATAAATATTTTTTCTCCTGTTTTGAATTGAAATACAATTAAAAAGCATTTTTTTTAGAAATTTAAAGAGTTTGTGTTTTCAATAATAATGTCAGTGACTATTGTTTGATTGTCTCATTTTTAATTTTAAAAAATTGTTTTCGTGGCAATTTTTCTTGAACGATTAAAATGTGATTAATCAAGATTAATTAATTACAAAGCCTCTGATTAATTAGATAATTTTTTTTTATCGAGTCCCGCCCCTAATCATTTCTTTAACTTCATGACGATCCACATGTGGCGTCTGGAAAAAACAGACTCCATGTGGAAAATGTCTCCACATCTGGATCCGGTGGGAATGTTTGGATTGGAGTGATTTTTGAACTTTGTGGAAGCCGTACAGAAACCGGACCGCCTTCTGTGTGAACGAGGCTTCAGTTCCATCTGATCCAATCGCCCTCAACATCTGTAAACAAACAAACAGGCTGTGGCGATGATATAAATGTATGTGCTAACTTCCTGTCAAACAGCCAAATCTTTAAAACATCAAATATATTCAGAAATCTCATTTGCTTGGATAAAACACTGTTTACACATTAGATAGAATATAAGTTTTTGTTTTTATACAAAAGGAGAACGTGTTCTGTGTTCTTTATACACGTGAGTATGTACAGATATAGAAAATAAACTACACACTACATGTGCTGTGATGTGGCCATCAGCAACCGGACAACAGATGTTATTTACACAAACAGGAAATATTACAATTACTCCCCGAGGTGGCGTCTCCTCTTTGGAGGAAAAGGGGGTGTGGCTCAGGTCATGTGACTCACCGAAAACATGTGAAAGAGGTCTGAAGAGTTCAATTGATCTGATCCTGAGATGTTTTCTTCAGAATCCACGAAAGGTGAACAAATCTTCCCACAGACATTCAGAAGAGCGTTCTGACGAGAGAGGAGGAGCTGGCGGAGTCCGGGGTTGGGCTTCAGAAGCTCTTCTCTACAAAACATCTAAGATAGTAGCAACCAAATAAACGCAGCTCTCAGGTCTCCGTCCAGCTTCTGGTTGGTAAATGTTCAATAGGGACAAACTAAGGCATCCAGATGAAGAAACAGAGACTGTGTGTGTGTGTGTGTGTGTGTTGGCTGGGTTGCTGAGGTGCTACGGCAGTGATTTGTGGTTTCTTATTAGACAATTAGTTTTTTGGACAGAAAAAAGGCACCTTTAGTTTCTCCTTGTCCCCAACTGTAAATCTGATTTGTCAGTGACCATGCGTCCTCCCAGCTCGTCTCTGATGGACACACAGGCAGACCAGACGTCAGCTTGGTGTCAGACATTTAAAGCAGGCTGTATAAAGAAGAATGACTGGGGGGTGGAACGAGAAGTTCAGTGGTGCTGTGTACAGGTGGCATTCATAACCCTCCTTCCCTTTGGTTTCCATGGAGATGCTAACAAGTCGTCCGCCCTCCGCAGGTAGGTGAACCAAAAGAAAAGAGATGTACCGGCGTCGACTGTCCCCTTTATGCTGTCAGCCCGAATCCTCCACAATGACTCCGTTCCACCTGACGTGTGTGTGCATACACACTGTGGAGGGACAGGAAGAGGAGGTGCTAGAAGGAGGTGAAGGTGTCTCTATGCTTCTAGTTTGAGCTCCTCTTACAGAACAGGCTCTTCTTCCATTGGCTCCTCTGCAGATCTGCACACAGTTCAAGAGCAGATATCATCAGGTCATCATCAGGTCATTATCAGGGCCTCATTTATAAAACTTTGTGTTGGGGTGGGGGCTGAAAACTTTGTGTTGGGTGGGGGCTGAAAACATTGTGTTGGGGTGGGGGCTGAATTGGTGACCTCAGGCTCTGTGGGGTTCTGTGATGCTGCTGCTGTGGGCCCTGGCTAGATGGGCTGGTGTCTCCCTGCCCCGGGTGGGCTTTGGGAACTGGAGTGCCTATTGGATCCAGCGGGGCAGCTGGCTCCCTGGGAGGGCTTAGGCCCCCCAGTCTTCCCTCCCCATCCTCAGACATTTCCCTCCTCCTGCTCCATCACATCACCACACACACATGCACATAGGGCCTTGGGGTGTGGGCAAGTTCAGGGGGTGTGGGTATGATTCCCATCTCCACAGTCCTGTGGCAGCCTGCGCCCCAATTTTAATTTGCAATTTAAACACTTCCACCAACGACATTCCATGAAAATGCACACTTATGACCTTGGGGTGAGCACATTTGACTGCACCTGGAGGGGGGGGGGGGTCAGTTCACTCAGCTTCGCCTCGGGTGCCGGTGCCCACTTCCAATTTTAAGCTGCACCTAGACACTGAGGGTTCTGGGTTGTGTGCTGACATCAGCTAGTGTAATCCGGACAATGTCTGCGCCCCCCAACCGCACGTGCACTCTAACAACACACATCAACACCATATTGGAGCAGGCAGAGGAAGACTAGGGGTCTTCTAACACCTCTATTCTCGGTTAGCTGCCCGGGGCTGGAGGATAGGAGTGGGAGTTGCGAGTCTGGTTGGGGTCTGGGGTGATGGGTTGCTTTGCTCTGGTGTCCGGGAATGGTTGTGCCCTCTATGCAGCAGTACCGGACCAGTGTGTTGGGTGTGTATGGGGAGTGTGAGTGGGTATATGACGTGCATTCTTGTGTGTCTTTAGGTTAAATGTGTTTATGTGTAAGCATGAGAGTGGGAGTGTGTGACTGTGTTTTTAATTAAAGTCTTGATATCAGGCTGAATCTATAAAGCTCCACCTGTGAGAGTAACACTGTAAGGCTTGTTTTCGGCACTCAGACATCAAAAGTTGTAAATCCAAGTGTCTTTTTCTAATTTAGATGCAAATGTCAAATAAAACAGATTTTATTGAACCTGGTCATCTTCAGGTGAAACTGCTTTTTACATAAATACACACTCTGTTATTCTGTGGTGAATAAAAGAGAAAAGTATGAATTAATTTAATAGAGCTAAACATTCTGGCAGCAGTCCTGGGTTGGTACAATGAACCAGCTCCATCACTTCCTGCACCAGAACAACCTGCACCACACCTAGAGAAAAGCCTCACCTGGACTAGCTATCAGTGAAAGCTGACGCAGACAGACAGCTTGTTCTGGTTTCAGTAGTCTGATGATACTGACCTGCTGGGTTCTGTGTTTTCAGCTGATCCTGTTTGCTCTACATCAACGCTCAGCGAGGCCATGGCGCTGACTGTTTCTGCCTCATCCTTCTCTGATTGGCCCAGAGTCCCTGCAGGTGTCACCATCAAGGAGTAGCCACTGGTCTGAGACAAAGTCTGGAGACAGGGCCAGTGTTTACCTGAAGACACAGGAAATATGGACCATCGGAAGGTTGACAAAAACTACATATGGGTTTACTGTTCATGGGCGGTTCGTTACTCTGGATCTCTATGACTCTCTCCAGCGAGGCCCAGGCTTTGGGACAGGGTTTCTCCTGAGACCACTGAAACACCGAGTCACACTGAGACACACACAGGGACATGTTAGGACAAATGCACTCATAAACACAGAATGCTTTAACTTTCAAACATCTGTTGTTCATTCCACCTCTGAAATTGTCTTAAAATAAAGAGTCTTTGCGGGAAAAGACAATAGCCTCCTACCAGGTCTCCCAGGAGTGAAGAGACGCAGGCTTCTGATGCGTCACAGATAGCAGTGAGGTCATGACCACCTTCCAGAGCCATGACGACACGCCCACCTGCCAGAGCCATCAGCAGCTGGGTCAGCTGGCCAAAACCTGCCAACACACGAAGGCTCCGAGGTAAGAAACCCCAGGTTAAAATCAGAAACACCACGCTAAAGTTAGAAACAACGTGGTCCCATAAAATATGACATCAGAAATACCACCTCCAGGTGAGAAACACCACGTTAACATCTCATATGACATGCTAAAGTCTGAAACCTGCGTCAAATCTAGGAACAAGACCTTCAAGTTAGAAACAAAACTTTCAAGCACCAAAATACAGCGCCGTAAGGTCAGAAATGTCACCATGAATTGTGTCAGTGAGCCTGAGGTTTGCAGAAACATGAAACTCACACTTGGCAGAGACGTTGTAGCCTCCCAGAGGAGACTGGTGACCCTCCACTGCATCAAAACCTGCAGACACCAGGACCACGTCTGGACTGAACTGCTGGGCAATGGGCATTACCACCGTCCTACACACACACAACCAGCAGGTATAGGTGTAGAGCGCTGATTTTTTAAAACATCCTGGTTTGTAAACAGAGACTGACTGAACATTTGCTGTAAAGTAGAGATATTCACAAAGATGGCCCCGACAGGAAGAAAATTAGCTTTTTACCTTTGCAGCTCTACAATACGTGAGCATGCACTGACAAGTCTCCAGCATTATAGCTTCATAAGGTTGTGTGTGTTTTGCTACACCTGGTTACCCCTCTGTATGTCCTGCTGCTAGCCTGTTCCTCTGGCTGTGTATTAATCACTGCTACACCCAGCTGTTTGCTTGTGAAATGATCAGGCATGACATTAATAAATAAATAAATAAATAAATAAATAAATAAATACTACCATGTGCGACATTATTAGAGTGCTGCATACTACAGGTGTGCTGCGGCTGTAACAGCCAGTACTCCCAGTGTAGCTCGTTCACCTGAAGGCTGTGAGGTACTCCACATCACCCATAGGGGGCTCCACTCCTCCAATCCAGGCTATGTTCACATTAAAGCCAACACCTGCACCTGAGCCCACCTGCAGGGAGGGACATAGGGATTTATCATTTTAATGAAGAATTCTAATAGCTACGGAAGCCCTGAATTGCAACAGGATTTTTTTATTGTGGCGTTTTACTACATTTTTTTATTTCTGTCCCACTTTTCATTAAACAAAAAAGTTGTTTTCACCACTGCAGTGGATTAAAAATTAGGCTAATTTCTAAACAGGTTATTTATGGACTTTGAATGTCTAATTTGTCACTTAAAAAAATCTCAAAATGTCTTTTAGAGCCAGATTTATGGTAAAATGAACAACTTCTTACTTTCTGAACTCACCTTCACTATAGCACTGACTAGTGGACATAAAAAGTATTACAAAAATACATACAGGAGAAAAACAGGGGCTTACAGGACTTCCGTAATTAGCAGCTACAACAAACAAGAAATAGTTTTTTTTTGTTTTGTGTGTGTGTGTGTGCGTGCGTGTGTGTGCGTGCGTGCATGTGCGTGCGTGCATGTGTGTGTGCGTGTGTGTGCGTGCGTCCATGTGTGTGTGTGCGTGTGTGTGTTCTAACCTCCTCTGGAGCTCCGCTGCCAGGGAAAAAGTTTCCATCATCGTACCGATGGAGGGAGATGTAGAGGATGCTAGGATCGTTGTAGAAGGCCTGCTGGGTGCCGTTGCCATGGTGAATGTCCTGGTGCGAGGGGTCACAGATACATCAGAAACAATGTCAGTGAGATCCTCTGATCCAGACACAATGCAACACATTTTTCTGCCAACATCTTGATGTTCATATCAACCCTTTCACAGCAGGATGGGACCACAGAGGGCTGCACGAAGCACCAAAGGATTTGCTTCCTGGTCCTGCAGAAGCATTTCCCGCTTCTACCGCCCCCCTTTCATCCCTTTGTGTGATTTAAGACACTCACCCAGTCCACAATCAGGATCTTTCCCACTCCAAGTTTCTGCTGCAGCAGCTTGGCAGTGATGGCTACTGAGTTGAAGAAACAAAACCCCCTGAGACAGACAGACAGAGAGACGCACGCACGCGCGCGCACGCACGCACGCACGCACACACACACACACACACACACACACACACCAGAAGCTGTTAGAACCTAAGTTGAGATCTCCTGAACTCCAGTTGGCTAAGAACAAATAGGCGGGGGTACTGACATAGCTGTGGACTCCTCAGCGTGGTGACCAGGCGGACGCACCACTGCAAAGCCATTCTACAAAACACACACACACACACAGGAGTGTGAATTCAAGCAGCTCAACCCACGTTGTCTTCAGCATCAACACCAGCGGTACCTTCAGCTCCCCTGCAGCCACTTTAAAGGCCAGCTCAATAACCGAGCCCACCGCCATGCGGACCGCCGCTGATGAGTGCATCTCGTTCCACACAGTGTCACTGTCCACCTGCAGGGGGAGCACAGCTCAGACCAGGCTAACATCACACAGTCACACACACACATGCACACACACACACACACGCACACACACACACACACACACACACACACACACACACGCACACACACACACACACACACACACACACACACACACACACACACACAAGCACGCATTCGCTCACCCCTATTCCTCCACAGGGGAGAACAGCATACATCTTCTGGCTGATGGGACCTAAAAGAGTTTTGGAAATAAAAGCAGGTTTTAGGGTGACTGAGGCTCAGCTGAGTCACCAGTGTGTACGAGTTTAACCCAACTCCCAGGTCACCAGCCAGCATGTTCTCCTGCTGTGTGACCACAGTGATAACTGTTAAACCTGACTCTGAAGCATGTTTCTCTCATCCACTTCCATCATTATCATCAGAATGAGTGAGTGAGTGAGTGAGTGAGTGAGTGAGTGAGTGAGTGAGTGAGTGAGTGAGTGAGTGAGTGAGTGAGTGAGTGAGTGAGTGAGTGAGTGAGTGAGTGAGTGAGTGAGTGAGTGAGTGAGTGATGGGAAACCCTGCAGAGGGTAACTGTTGTTAACGTAGCTGATGTTTTGTTGTTGTTAAAGCTGCAATAGCAACTCTGCTAAACAAGCTAGCTTTTAAACACAAACATGGTCACAGAACTCTCACCCCTCCCATCAGCTATCATCCCTAGGCCACGCCCTCTGATATGGAAACCTGCATTGCCAGAGGAAACTAGATAGCTCTAAACACCAGTTTCCGTTTTCTAGGTCCAAACGTCTTTTGTTGTCCGTGATTTCAAATGGTGATTTTCTTTTTGTGACTCTGGTAGTTTGTCCTAAAGTTGAAGTGGTAGCAGCCGGCTGTTTCTCCTTCTCTGATGTTATTGAGCGGAGAACCTCTCACACCAGTGGTGTTCTGTTGCTGAATACGTGAGTGTGGAATGAGTGGAGGACCCTGGGAAGTGTGGCGGTTAGGTGAGACCGACAACCAGATGGTCAAATCGCTGGTTTTGGGCCAAGTCGTGTTATTGGCAAAGTTTTTAGACAAATGTGACAGAACCACTTTATTATTATTATTTTTTTATCTCCACAATATACTTATAGCTATCAGAACGTTGTTAAGAGGCATGAAACAAATGTTTTAAGCTAGCTTGTTTACCAGATTTACCATCGCAGCTTTAAAGTTCCAAAATCATGAGAAAATGCAAAAGTTCTTAAAAGAAAGAAGAATTGGGGTCAGGGTGGGCTGAACCTGGGAGAGAGAGAGAGTTACCCAGAAGCTTCTTGTGGTCCAGTTTGTGCCGGTTCAGCGGACTGGTGCCATACAGCAGAGTGTGGAACTCCGAGTGGACTGACTGGATCTCATCCAGAGATGCTTTCCTCCCACGGATCCTCTGCACACACACACACACACACACACACACACACACACACACACACACTTGATTTAATTAGGAGTAACATAAGTGTCTGTGGAGTATCCTGACCTGTTAATCAGCCAAACTTGTCCGTGAATGTGTGTGTGTGTGTGTGTGTGTGTGTGTGTGTGTGTGTGTGTGTGTGTGTGTGTGTGTGCGCGCGCGTGCGTGTGTGTGTGTGCGTGCGTACCTCACAGCGGCTCAGCAGGCCTGTCTCCTGCAGTCTGGACCAGATGCTCTGGACTCTCCCAGCATGCTCTGGGTGGATGTGAGCATTGCCACACACACACTGATGTTTCAGCATCAGACTGTCGTATACCAGCCCTGCAGAGAGCCAGAGGAACCAGCACCAGTCAGAGCAGAGCTGTGGTTCACTCACTCACCACCAGAGGTCAGCACAAGGCAAACCTTAACACTGATCAAACCTGAAGCAGCTACAGTACATCTTGAGAGGGGATGAGTCAGCCCAAACACCTACTGACTGATACTTCACAATAAAATCAGTTTAGTGCTTTTAATAAATTATTGTCCAAACATCAGAAAGCTGCTTGTTACTTAGTCTAACCCTCCTGTTACTTCTATGAATGAATCTTTGCTGCCAAAAGACATAATGGGATGAGGTTAAAGCTCTTGATCCACCAACAACATGTCATGGCTGCCAGTCAGGTCTTCTGGGTCCCTTACCTCAGTCCAAATCCAGCTTTAAGATCCTCTGACTGTTTTATATGTATTTATTTTATTGTTTTGTGTGTTTGTTTACACAGAATCTCCAAACAGGTTAGATTATAGCAGCTTTTCTTGTTTTCCTTCAGAGATAAGACCTGAGAACATAATGTGAGGGGAAAGCTAAGCAGCGTCTGGAGAGACTCGGCTGTGACGTGAAACAGGAAGTAGTCGTCTGAAGGCAGAACAACAATACTGTAAACTACAAACCCTCACTCTTTCAATTAATATATACTGGCTCACATGATAAGGTCAAAAATCAGGTGATAAAAATAACAAACACCAGGACACAGCAAAAAAATCACTGGAAACAAGCTCCTGTTGCTAGGCAACAAGCATGCAGGCTCACAGATGCTTAGCCAATCAGAAGCCAGATGTCACTGACCGGTAGTGAAGAGGTGCTTGATGGGGCTGACTCCACCTGCAGGTGACGACTTGGTTCTTCCCAGAGGTCTGTGGGGCAGCGAGGATTGGAACACGCCCATCTGCTGCAAGGGATGCTGGGATAGAGAACCAGAGAGAGAGGGGGGGGGGGGGGGGGGGGGGGGGTCAGTGTAAAAGTAACATATTCAATACCCAAACCCTGCACCACTGTCTGCACAAACACACACACACACACAGTAATACTTCATTCATAAACTGAGTGCTGTGTGACACGCTAGATGACTGAGCTGATCAACAAAACCCTCTGTGTGTGTGTGTGTGTGTGTGTGTGTGTGTGTGTGTGTGTGTGTGTGTGTGTGTGTGTGTGTGTGTGTGTGTGTGTGTGTGTGTTTGTGTGTGTGTGCACTGCGGTGCACGTTCTAAAGTGTCTATATATAGGGGGTGTTGCTGTGCTCCCCTGCTGTGATCTGAGTGACTCATCAAGCGTGGGAGGACACTCAAAACACACACACACACCGGTGAGTCCAGTGGTTGACTCACCAGCTGGTGATGTCACTGCAGCATCAACAAACGTATGCAATGGTGTGTGCGTGCGTGCGTGAGAGAGAGAAAGAGTTTATTGTCTCTCCAGGACTTTAAATAACTTTATTTTTGTCTTCATTACAGATTTTAAGCTGCTCTCTCACCCTCCTGCTGTCTTTAGACATTAAAGTGTTTATATTTTGGGGATTTCGCCCATAAACTCGCGTGAAAGTGTACGTCGTGTATTGATAACAGGCCATTGTTTGAGTTGCTGCCACTCGCGCATGAGCAACAACAATGAAAAAGATGTCAACAAAGATCCTCCTATAGTTATGTCGATATAAACGTTACAGAGTCATCTTGTTTCTTGTTTGAAATTATATCGATATTTTAAAATGATTGAGATATCGCCCAGCCCTAGATTCAAAATGAGTTGCCTGGACCTGACAGAAGGTGGACCTGGCTTCCTCTAGGAGCTCAGAGAGCTTCAGTCTGCTGATGGAATCAGTGATCAGGATGAGTGGAGTCAATGGTCCTCCACTGATAAAAAACTCACACACACACACAAACACACACACAAACACTCCTGTAGTGACAGGTGGAGGAAGCATGAACACAGCATGATAACAGCTGTTATCGACAGGAGGATGAGTCAAGTCCTGCAGCGTCACCACACCAACCTCTGTGGAGACAGGACCCATCCATGAAGCATCTAGATGACTCATCCCTCTATGGGGGGGGTGTCTTTCTAAAGGAACCCAGCTCCTTCCTGAATAACTTCAGACTGTTTAAATCATGACTCCACCAGGACAGGAGTCAGCCGCTGATAGAACCGGTTTATATGGAGATGCTGACAGTTCAGACACATACCTGCACAAAGCTCCCCCTCTCCTCCTCCTCACTCTCCCTCAACTGGATGACATCATCGTCCTCCTCTTCTTCATCCAGCTCACTCTCTGTGCTCTCCCCTTTGGCGTGCATGCTCCTGTGCTCCTCCTCGCTCTTTACGTGCACACCGAGCCGCTCAGATGAATGTGTGCTGTCGTCCGATCCCTCTTTCTGAAGTCTAGCAAAGAGACGACGTTTGAGGTGGAGGACAGCCGTGTGCCGGTGGCTTAGAGGGAGGGTCTGGTTCTCAGGTACAACTCACCTGTTTGGACTTGAACCGCCATCCTCCTGCATGTCATTGGTCTCTGTTAGCTCCTCCTCCGTCTCCTCTGGGTGAGTGGGTGGAGGCCTCGGAAGGTCCGCCCCCTTTGACAGAATCTACACACACAAGGTTATGCTAGTGTGCTTTGTGTGTGTGTGTGTGTGTGTGTGTGTGTGTGTGTGTGTGTGTGTGTGTGTGTGTGTGTGTGTGTGTGTGTGTGTGTGTGTGTGTGTTGTGAGTGAAAGCGTGTACCTTGTAGTGTTTCTCCAGGAAGTGCTGGTGTTGCTGTTGGACCACTAGCTGCTGCAGGGCCTGGGGGGACTGGGGTAAGGGTGCACTCTGTGTGCGGGCCAGGGGTCGGTGGCGAGGTAGCTTGCTAACAGGTCGCATGCCCCCGGTGACACCTCGCTCAGCTGTGACCAGCGGGGACTGGTTATACATCGGGACTGAAAAGGTAAAAGGACGAAAACAGTGAGCGTGTGTGTATGTGTGTGTGTGTGTGTGTGTGTGCGCGCCACCTAGCATAGCAGTCTGCTGCCTAGCCTGCTCCAGCAGCAGGACATGCTGCAGCAACGAGGAATGGGCTGAATGAGAGGTGGGGGCGGGACTCTCCACATCATGCGCTCCACCTGCAAACAAACATCATCAGATCTCATTTTTCAGAACTTCAGACGTCTGTTATGTGGAGGACAGCTCCTTGTTCAGCCAGTCCAATTAGTCCCACAACAACCCTCTAGTGCGTTTACCAAGCTGAGGTCAAAGTTCAAACAGAGACCTGTCTTTACTGGTAAAGTGGAGCTAGATTAGAAATGCTTCTTCCCACATTCAGAATGTAAAGAAGTAGACAGATGCGTGTCAGCGACATTTTTTGGAGCAATTTCTCCTCAATATCATCCAGATCGAGGCAAAACGGTTACAGTATGCAGTGGAGGGATATATTAGTGTCGGCTCCGCTGAGGGAAGCGTAGCAGGGAACAAGGAGTTGGGAGTTTGGGAGAAGGTCCGGCGTCCGGGGACGCGTGGATCTGAGGAGCGGTGGCGGCGATGCCGTGTCCCTGTGAGCTGTCAGATGATCTGAGCTGCAGGCAGCTCTAACGGAGAAAAGCTCCCGGCGCTCTGCATCGCTATCATCTCAGCTGAGTCTGTTTATAAAATGTAACTTTTTATGCCCGTGTTTACTTTCATTTTTAGTTCCCGGCCGGAGCTCGGCATTAATTCATCACGTGATCATAACACCACCCGTTGTTGCGCCAAGGCTTAATGTGCGTTTATAAGACACACGGTTGAGGTAATATCACGCTGATTTGCCGGTACGGTGTGTCTCATCTTAAAGTGTCTTGGATAGTCTGGGAGGCGGACCTCTGCCTAGCCGTGGGCGGGGGGAGCACTCATGCTTGGCTGTTGCTGGTTGAGCTCGATGAGGAGGAATGAAGGGAAACGAAGGAGACACGACTACTATCGAGGCTAATGCTTAGTAGTAAATTAGGCTTAGCTTCATCATTTTGTTTGGAGTTGTCGGATAGTAACGGTTGCTATGATGTGTGATTGGACAATAGCCGTTCTGGGGGCGGGGCCGGCGAAAGGCTAATTCCTGAAAGGGGAAAACTCCGGATTGCTGCTTTAAGCCCTTTGTAACAAATGAAGTCTAACACTATCCACATAAATGGGAAGAGCTGAACCACGTCTGAACGGGGTCGTTTGATTCTGTAGAACCATTTGGTTTAGTGCTTCTTGTTGGTGGCATTAAAAAATATAAAAATCATCACATTAAGACATACATTTTACTTTCAGGGTCATGCTGGTGCTGTGGCTCTATTATTACACATTACTGTGTGTGTAGTAGGACAGAAGTAAAGGGAAAAGCTGCAGACCTGACTCAGACCCCTCTGAGACTGAGACTCATCTTTTAATCAGTTTACATTGACATGAAGTGATTACCTTCAGTCCTATTTGCTTGTATTTAATAGATTTCAGCCTTTAATCCTAATTCACTCCTCTAATCATTCTGAACCACTTAGCTGTATCTCAGCTCCTTTTTACTGTTTTAATTTCTGTTTCTGCCTCGGTGAAGTAGATCAGTAGCATCCTGTTCTTCAGTCACACATGAGAGGAGAAACGGTTCATTCACCTGCTGGTAGGGACGACGTGGAGAGGAACTTCCCTGTTAAAGCTCCGCCCCCTCGTAGTGATTGGATGGCCTGACGCTCAGCCTCCTGCTGTGTGGACAGCTTCTGGGGCGTCTGTGGGGGGTGATAATGAGACGGGAGAGTTGTCAGTGACGTTCCACACAGATCCTGGAGCTGTTAAACAAATCTCTTATGCTTTATGTCCAACTACAGCAAAAAGGTGTTATTTCTTTACAAAACAAAGAAAACATTGTGTTACAGGCCTCAGAGGGAGGAGATGATAATAATAATAATTATTATTATTATTATCATCTGGTTTCAGCAGAACTTCTTTACATCCTGCTCTGTCTCATGCCTTTGTGCTAGGGAGAAAAGAGGCTCAGGTAGAGGTGGGCGGAGTCTATGAGGATGCAGGAGTCTAAAGTAGGACTTCCTACTGAAAGACGGCACATGTACAAACACATCCTAAAGTATCAGACTGTGTATGCAGATCCAAGCCCATTTCCTATCTACTTCCTGAACATATGAGCACATGAGGGAGTACCAGACTCCTCCTCTTGACACGCCTCCTTTCAGACACTAAGATGCTACTGTGTCCTGCAGGTGTGGTTCTCCCCTCTGCATGATTAAAATCTCAGTGAGTTAGGACAGTTTGATACTCTGTCCTGTACATCAGCTCAAAGTGCTGAAGGACACTGCTGTGCAGCATCATCACCATCACAGCAGCAGAGAAGAGAAGCACGGCTGCAGCCCATAATCAAATCAAATTGTTTTGGGATTGAATTCCAGTAGAACCATAGTAGGGTCTTTCAGACTTGTACAGAGCATTCAGAAACTACTCACACTGCATCAATTTTCCACATTTTGTCATGTCACATTCTTATTCCAATATAACACCAACTCCAGTCCTCAGGAGCAACCATGCTGTATATTCTAGTGAGCTCCCTACTCCAACACACCCGATTTAAACAAATGAGGAGTTAACAGGATTCTGAGAAAGTCAACATGAAGGAGGTGTACTACTGGTTAGTGTGGTTCTGAGCTCAACCGCCCAGTTTAAAGGAACAGAGAACCATCACCGGACTACAGCCTGCTGCAGGAGTCAGGTGGAGGTGGGTGGAGGTGCTGCACTGACTCACCGTCATGTGTGTGTTGGCAGGGAGGCCCAGGGAGATGTTGGGGAGAGAGGGTGAGGTGTAGAGACTCAGAGGACTCAATGTTCCATCAACCCCCAGTGTCTGGTGGAGAGATCTCAGCTACACACACACACACACACACACACACACACACACACACACGCACACACACACACACACACACATTATTCTTTCTTTCTTTCTTTCTTTCGTTCTTTCGGGTACATCACGACAGACTCTTGATTGCACCACACTCATAGAGTTGCATGTAATGATGAGAAGGCAGCTCATACTGACAGTGAAACCCAACATTTGCAAACACAGACAGCCACCCAGTGAGATAAATATTGCTATCTTGGCTTTGACCTTTGTATTGTCTGTAGGCAAATCCTCTTTTTTTTACATATTTTTTTAGTGTCCGCTGGCTCCGTGTTTGTGTCCGAGTTGCTGCAGTCAACTGTTTGTTTTGAAGGTAGCAGAGTAACACAACAAAAACAACGTGGGCTACATTGATAATTGGAAAACTTTTTGGGGAAAACCTGGTCTGAATCAAAGAGACGTCATCCATCCCTCTTTGGATGGAGCAGCTCTTCTTTCTAGGAATATGGCCAAGTTTATTAGTCCTCCTTGACAACCCAGGGTCCAGACCAGGAAGCAGTCGTAGTTTAACCCTCCCCTCTGCAGCTTCTGTACTGTTACCCACCCACTACCCCATCGAGACAGTGTCAAAATCAAACGGATTAAAGATCAGGCTTAATAGAGCAAATCATGGAAATCACTGACAGTGAAAGCCTCAACGTAGCCTTTAGCAATATCTTCAACTCAACTGGTTTTAGTCAAAGAATACATAGCCCCACCCACTCCTGCCACCATACGTCAGACCCTGTGCTGACATACGGCATCGAGTGTGAGGAAATAAATATGTCCACACAATCCTGTCCTGTCGGACCCATTTTTTTAATAACTTTTGAGTTTATTTTAACTGAATTCTCCAGACATGAAAGTAAATTCCACTATAGTCGATTTTTATCTGACAACGCTGTAACAAATTTTAAAGCAACGGTTCCATTTTTACTGTCTTTGGTATCTCAGAGGAACTATTTCAACTTTAGCCCTTCACAAATTGCATATTCTACAGTAGCTAAAAATAGATTGTGACGTAATGTCGCAATGCATTGTGGGATGTAACCCTAGACAAGCAAACATGTATTTTGCATGGCTGCCTATGAATCTGAGTCGCTCCACTCATCTCAAAGTTGCAGTTTCGTCTCCTAAAGATGTTCAAACAAAGCAAAGTGGGGGCAGGTTTTATGTGGAAGAGCGGATTTTCACTGTGAGAAGCAGATCAAGGGGTGTGCATCCATACATTTTGCACGTGGGAAAGGTCCTACAACTGAGAATGACGAGCCGGCACCAGAAATGCTCTCAGAAGCGTAGTTATCCAGGAGGCAGCAGTGTAAACAAAGGGGTCCAGCTGAAGGTCTCGGCTAAACAGCATCCAAACGTGGACAAAAGCGGCTTTTGTCCTGAGGTGGGTGGTTTGTAAACATTATTTTTTTCTAGTCTAAAAATTAATTTGACTTCTGGTGACCTTTTCATCTGGACAAACCGGAGACTTATATGGTCTACTGACTGACAGCTGCAGTGGTCCATCAGAGGACAGGTGTGTTGAGACAGAACCTCTGTAGAAGTCTATCAGTCTTGGTGAGTAATCCTGTTTCTGAAACTTGTTGACTTGTCTTAGCTCTTTAACCGTCCCCCCTGCATGCATGCATGCGAGTGCACGTACCTCTGTCTGTATGTTTGGAACGGACCCTGTGTTGCCATTGGCAATAGCGGAGTTGGAGCTGTTGGGACTGCTGGGACCAGAACCTGGAGCACTATTACACAGAGAGGACACTGGGAGGGAACACACACAAGCAACCAGTTAAAAAGGAAACCATTGTTGGCTTCAGCTCAATTCAGATCCAACCTGGTCCAGGAGCAGGTCTAGTTTACCTGAGATCTCAATGGCCCTTTTCTTGAAGGTGCTGATGACTGTTCCATCCTTCCTGCGGAGGAGCGGAGAGCTGCGCCGCTCTGCCACCTTCTGCTTCAACCGAGAGCGCACCTTAAGGTTTGGTTCTGAGACTGAATGAGTCAGAAAGAGGTGGGAGAGCAGATCACATGGTTAGAGTCAATGTGACTCAGAGCAACGGCTGCTGTCAGCCAATCAGAACAGACCATGGAGAAAATGAATGAAGGCAGAACAGAACCGCTCCAGAGAGTCTGATTCTGGTTACCACAGTGGAAAGGAAAAACGCAGGTGGTTATTTTTTCACCTGGCATGTTGGATTCCTCTGAACACCTGAGAGGGTCAGGTCTGAGCTACCCCTGCACACACACACACACACACACACATCTACTGGTCTCCAGACTGAGGCACTGGTGGCTGATTTGACAGTTTTTCCTGTAATGTTTGGATGATGAACGTATTTATAAAAGTCTGTGAGAACACAGAAGCTGAAGAGGAACATCAGTGTTTGCAACAATCAGGATCATCGTTCCGTACACGGAAACCCATGGAGTTTATAATCAATCAGATCAGAGAATGCTCCCTCGGCTTGTGTGTTTTCACTCGCTGCCTCTCATCTCTGATCTGGGTGTCGTCTCATCCACTGGCTGGATTCTTCACTGAAACAATGTTACAGCCACCTCTATTGATAACCACACATTCTTTCTGACCCTGGTTTGTCTGGTTGGGATTACAGCCATAATAACAAAGAGCTAAATACCAGAGGCCATCTCAGAAAGGGAACGCCATCAGTGCTGTGAAAACCAGAGCAGTTTCTCAAAACTGAAATCAAACTTGCTTGAAAACTAAAACCTTCCTGACAATTCGCCCCTGAGAGAAGCCGCTACTCCCCGTGTCCCTAGATCTCCTCACCTACAGGCGAGCCGCAAGGAATCAGCTGTGGAAACACATTCTCACCTGTTTTTCGGAGGGGAAAGTCGTCTTTGCCATCATAGGATCCCAGAAGTGAGGGGAGTTTATATGAGGGGGGAGTTCCAGGGGTATTGCTCTGTGGGGGGGAGCTCTGCTCCAGTGAGGTGTGCTGGGCCCCCCTGCAGACATGAACACATACACACTAGATAAAGGTACACTGTGAGAGTTTCACCTGCAGTGCAGCTGGTGGGCTATGACTAAACTCTTTCACACACGGTGCTGCTGGGGCTCCTCCTCATTTAGCAAACATTTGTAGAAACTGTCCTATATTCCATCCTATGAATGAACTTTAAAATGTTCAGACAAACGGCCAAAATCCCAATTTATGAAACATGCGGAGACCTACGTGTACCTAGGTGTCCGTTCACAGTCATTTACATACAGAAACGCCCTCAATTAACCATATTTGGTCCCACCACGTCCTCAGCTCATGGAGGGAAATCCCTTCTCCACAGACATACAGACGTGGACAAAATAGTTGGTACACTTCAGTCAATGAAAGAAAAACCCACAGTGGTCACAGAAATAACTTGAATCTGACAAAAGTAATAATAAATAAAAATTCTATGAAATTTAACCAATGAAAGTCAGACGTTGCTTTTCAACCATGCTTCAATGGAATTATTTAAAAAATAAACTCATGGAACAGGCCTGGACAAAAATGATGGTACCCCTAGAAAGGACTGAAAATCATGTGACCAAAGGGACGTGTTAATTCAAGGTGTGTCCACTAATTAGCATCACAGGTGTCTATAATCTTGTAATCAGTCAGTGGGGTATGTATAGGGGGGCTTCACAGAAAATAACTGGAAAAACACTGGAGTAAATAAATGCAAATGTAGCAGTGATCATTGGTAGTTAGCGTGTTAACACAACAAAAGCTGAACGGCTGCGCAAATTTGCGCAGGGCTAGTAGTTCTAGTGTTAGGCACATTTTTCTAACAGAAAACATGGGTGAGTTAAGTCTCCACCCATGGTGTGACTCACCCTTTTAACTCATTCACTGTCATTGACGACAAAATTCGTCATTTTAAATCCTACCGCTCACTGCCATTGACGACTTTAGACTTTAGTTGTCAATTGCATTTTTGTATGTGGTGGGCGCCGGAACGAGTCCCCGCATCGTGAGAATAAACATCACGTGTCTAAAGCTGATCTTCATCCGTGTATGTCACACGTCACGTGATCAGGAAGCAGAAAATCAATGAATTAGGAGATCTGCCTCTACTAATACCTCCTGATACCAGTACTGCCTCTACTAGTACCTGCTGGTACTAGTACTGCCTCTACTAATACCTACTGATACCAGTACTGCCTCTACTAGTACCTGCTGGTACTAGTACTGCCTCTACTAATACCTACTGATACCAGTACTGCCTCTACTAGTACCTGCTGGTACCAGTACTGCCTCTACTAATACCTACTGATACCAGTACTGCCTCTACTAATACCTACTGATACCAGTACTGCCTCTACTAAAACCTACTGATACCAGTACTGCCTCTACCAGTACCTGCTGGTACCAGTAGCTGCCTCTACTAGTACCTGCTGGTACCAGTACTGCCTCTACTAATAACTGCTGGTACCAGTAGCTGCCTCTACTAGTACCTGCTGGTACCAGTAGCTGTTAAAAGACAAACAGTTGGGGCTGAACAGCCTGGAACGATGTGTTTGTTTGTTCTTCCCTGAGCTTCTGGAGGATTGGCCTGTGTGATTCTCACCAGCACTTTGGGGAGAAGGAATGGTTAAGTCCGCTGGGACATGGCTCTTTCTTACTAAGCAGAAACTCCTGCAGCTTCAGCTTCACCTCTGTACTGGCAATGGCACCTTTCACAGACAGACACAAGAAGAAAGAAATCGGGACAGGTCAGAGTCTTCAGGACAGCAGCCCATGGACCCACAGCAGATCGGGGTAAGTCTGGTAGAGAACTGAACCTACTCTCTTTGCCCTTCTCCTTGTTCCTCAGCAGCAGCAACTGTTGCTCCAGTCTTTGTTTTTCCTGTTCTTCATGTCTTTGTTGCTCCAGTTTCCTTTTCTGCTCCAGCTCTTGCTGCCGCTTTGCTGCCAGCAGCTCTTGTTGTTGCTGAAACACAGAAATCAGGTGAGTGACTGATTGAACCAGTGAAGCAGTGACGAAGGTAAGGGAGCAGAATCACCAGCCCTGACTGGAAGATGACCTTTAAATGCTCCTGCAGCTGGACCTCATGTTGCCGTGTCAGAACTTCGTGCTTTTTCTGAAACTCTGCAAACAGCAGCTGTTTCTGGAGTTCTTGCTGCTGTTTCAGCAGCACAAGTTCTTGCTGAAGCTGCTGTTCTCTCAGTGCTGTATCCACTGCTGCACCACCAGAAAGAGACCCCACCCTGGGCTCGGTTCTGAGGTCCACTGGGCCTCCACCTCCTCCAGGGCCTTCTCCAGGGCTACCACCTGGAAATTAAGTAGAGTAGACTGAAAACATTGCTGTTACATTTTTCTGTGTAACAAACATGATCTGAGAAGCTTTGGCAGCCTGAAAACCACTAAAATAACCAGTCCTTAATAAGAGTAGGAGATCTAGTTTCTTTCTCCATAAATCAGAGATCTGTGACTCCAACCCTTGTTCTGCATCCCAATCTGAGGTTTGTAGACCCGTGTCTGAGTGAATCTAGACTCACCAGCTTCTCCAACTCCTGCTCTTTGCTCACTGGCTGTTCCTGTTGGACTCTGCATGCCTTCTGGGAGGCTCTTCACCTCCATCACTAAAAACAAAACAGACTGATTACATATACTTACACACACTCACACAGCTCCTGTTTCATTCAGATAGGCTGCACAATGTCCTGCTCCCTAATAAAACCTCCTAGCCTAATTTTAGCTAAGCAATGAATGGCATAGGCTAGCATTAGCATTAAAACTCATGGAGTTAGCATTAGCCCTTGTAGCATTAGTATTTACCTTTATTTAGTAAATCATCTGATGGCCAAGACTGGGGTCAGGGTCACGATCAGGATTAACTTTAGTGTCATCAGGGTCATCTGGTGACTCCTGACTGCTCTCAAGCCATTGAGCAAGACAGACTGGTGGTGAGAGTTCTCATGTTTCACTTGGTAATGTAGGAAGTCTGAAGCACCATCTGCAGTGGTTGGCAATAGCAGCTACCTAAGGGGAAGTCACCTTGAGCAGGGCACAGATCCTGACTACGCACTCCTGGCCTTGGGTTTACCCGGACTGGGATTAATCTACTTCCTGGAAAGCAGCATACATAGCCACATGCTGAGACAGCAGGATGTTTCCTTCCTACTGGTCAGAAACTAAATTCAATTAGGACTGCTTTACAGTGACCTCTGACCTTTGTAAGGTGCTCTGATTGGTTACCTGCCCCTCTGTGACATGGACTCTACTTTTAAAACCCACACAGCCTCTAATCTCATCAAACAGTCACATCTAGAGTGAGGCCAAGCCACTTAGCTCCATCCTGACACACACACACACACACACACACACACACGCACACACACACACACACACACACACACACACACACACACACACTTGTAGAGAAGAAGTTTTGGCTGAGGGATAACTGGATGCTTCATTTAGCACCAAGCAGTTAGTCAGAGAAAACATTTAGAAACAGAGAGCTGCAGAAAAACAAGGCTCTGTGTGTGTGCGTGTGTGTGCGTGTGTGTGTGTGTGTGTGTGTGTGTGTGTGTGTGTGTGTGTGTGTGTGTGTGTGTGTGTGTGTGTGTAGCTACTAGCATCTAAATTAGCTAAACAAATATCCTGGTGCTTCACTATGACGCACGTGTCTCCTCTTTACCACCACACACTGTCTACAAGCCTCTGTGAGTGTGTATGTGTGTGGGAGACACACACGTACACACTCACACACACACAGAGAGAGAAGTGTGTGTACAACAGTCCATTTGGCAGGAGAGCAGCATTCCACAGCAGCCAGCGTCTGACGTCAAACTGGGGACATTTATAGCATGGTAAACACACACACACACACACACACACACACACACACACACACACACACACACACACACACACACACACAGAGAGAGAGAGAGCCTGAAAATGAGATGAAGCTTTTAGTAAGTCCTAACGGACTCTAACTAACGACTGATGAGTCAGGGTGAATGCGATGACTGAATGAATGAATGAATGAAGTTTGGATGCTTACTGCTGTGACAAACAACAGAAGCCGTTCAGGTTTACTGCACAGATCCAGCCAGACTCAATCATCTGACTCAAACACGTGAAGCAGAAAAGTCTCTGACCTACAAACTGTTGCAGAAAATGACTAAAACACGTGTCACTGTGGAGATGACGGTTTTGTTCTCGATCAGTAAAATCTAAATCTGCCGGCACAATTATGTACTACTTTGTGTTTGTCTATCACAGAAAATCTCAATAAAAAACTTTAGGTTTGTGCTTGTAAGGTGTCAAAATGTGTAAAAGTTGTAAGAAAACTTTTGCAACTGACTCGAAGATTTAGCAGTAAAAAAAACCAGGGTAAAAGTAGATCAGTTCAGCACAATATCAACATCTTTATATAAACAACTTATCTGGTCGTGATTAAAATAGTTTTCAGACACCATCAGCCTTGACACCGAGACCAGCTTAAGCTCGGTTCACACAGCAGGATCACCATGCTCATTTTTGACCCGATTCTCCTCTTCTGACAATCTTAAGGACGCGCCTGATTACCATCATGGCTCTAAGGATAATCTTATCCTACCGTGTGAGGTGTGTTACGAGCACTCTGGTCTGTTCAGATGAATGTTGGAACCGCTCCAGTCATAAATCAGGGATATTAAACATTTTGGATTCTGGAAATTCTAGAAAAACCAGCGTGCTGCCAGCGAGGTAACGAAAGCACACTGCACACTCCTCCTCCACCATGTTTCTTTACTATAAAGTCACTTTTGATTACAAAAGGTTTTGCAAGACCTTTACAAGCTCTGGTGGCCTAGTGGTATGAGTGACCACCCCGGGACTGGGAGATTGGGGTTTGAATCCCTGTCGGGTCATACCAAAGACTTTGAAAAAATGGGACCCAATGCCTCCTGGCTTGACACTCAGCACTAAGAAGTTGGATTGGGGGGTTAAACCACCAAATAGTTCCCGAGCATAGTTCAAAGCACAAACATCTTTCTTTAGAAGAAAGGCTTTTAGCGCAAATTCTTGTTGTGATTTTAAAGACATGTCCAAGTCATTTAGAACAGAGGAAAGAGCCGCAGCGAACTCCGCTTCAGAAGCCGTCTACCTTGTTTATGAGAAACTGAGCGTCGCGGTGTGTGATGTACGCTGTTCAGCGCTGATTGGCTCGGCTAGAACTCTCAGGGGGTGGGGTTATTTTAATAGGAGCGTTACCAGACCCATTGCTTCCCATAAGGAAGCATTGGTATGGCTGGCCAGGCTAAGGGGCTGTTGCTATGGCTACTTCCTGTTCTGTGTGTCGGGACCAGCTGATATAAAGACACACAGGTAGGCCAGTCTAACCTGCAGGTTTCTATTAAAGCAGGCCAGACAGAAGAATGGATCCATTAGGACCCACCTCTGACTGTCAGACCTGCTCTTTGATGGAGGTGAAAAATCAGACTGGAGCCAAACCAATGAAATAAAATTCTGATATGAAACTAACAACTTCTCAATGTGCTAAAGAGGAGAGCAGGTCTAACAGAGGAGATCCACTTGCTCCACATATCTCTTCCTTTGGCTCTATGGAAGCACATTCCCGCCACTCTGATAAAAAAAAAAACATGTATCTTAGCTATCTCAATATGAGATAGTATAGATTTATCTTTTGTTCATTCACTGCTTTTTATTTTTATTATTAATTATTGATGAAAATTCTTGATTTGCAGCATACACCTGCCTACAACCTTTGCACAGTACTGTATAAATTATTTTATGGAAATAATAACATGGAAATAGTGCGATGGACTGGGTGAACCCCGCCTGTTTGCTATAAGACCCCCACTCCCACCCCCGTGACCCTGCATGGATAAGCAGGTATAGATGAGGATGATCATGTTTTTATAGTTTTTGGATTTTTATATTGTGTTATTGTTTTTTGATATTACTATTTGCTTTTATATGTGTGTAATGCTGTTGCTGCTACACTGCACTTTCCCAGTTTGGGATTATTAAAGTACATCTATCTATCTATCTATCTATCTATCTATCTATCTATCTATCTATCTATCATCATCTAGATAACAGATGGATGGATGAATAACATGGAAATAAAGGACACATAGCAATAGGAAAGATTATTACATTTAAAAATATGAAACGACTGCCTTGAGAGTTCAAGTGTTAACCGTGTTTATGATATGAAATGCTATAATTACATTGTTTATAAGTTCCAAACCAGTTCTCAAGCTACATAAAGTCAAGTTAGCTAATGAGATAGTATCTCATAATTATGAGATAACGAGGTTACAACTATGAGGTACAAGAATGTTTTTTATTCAGAGTGGCGGGAATGGGCTTCCAAATCTCTGTCCCTTTAACACGTTCTGCTTTTGCTGCAGCTGAAGGTATTTCTGGAAACCAACATTCATCTCTCTCTCACTCCCTCTCTCTCTCTCTCTCTCACTCTCTCGCTCTCTCTCTCACTCTCTCGCTCTCTCTCTCACTCTCTCGCTCTCTCTCTCACTCTCTCGCTCTCTCTCTCTCCATTGCCAAACAAAACAGCCACCATGACGTCAGCTCTACAAACATTAACCAAAAAAGAGCAAGAGAGAGAGAGGAGAGAAACAGGAGGACTTCATACAAGCTGAAAGCGATGGGGTGGGATGTCTGGGGCTGTTGTTGATGTGGGGGTGCTATGGATCTGAGGGTCTAGTTGTGGGTTAACCACTGTTGATGCTCTCTAGAAAGAGAACCTTTGAAACTCAACAATATCCACCAGTCAGGAAGTTAGATTCCTGCTCTTCTTTTATCTAAGTGTCCACAGAGTTCACGATGTCTACCATCAGCTGATCCAGATCTCCACTGTCACACTTTTATGTCAGTTTTACCTTGAGGGAGTTTTAAGTTCTGATCATTTTAGCAGTAAACACACACACACAGAGCGCTGAAGGCTGAACAAACTGCCCATTTCTGCTGTAGCAGCTGATCCTGTGTCAGTTTGTTGGTGGTGCTTTATTAAACAGCTTCTCCTCCACTTCCATCAGAAACTTTAGCTAACGGCTCTCCTCCTGCACCCCCCAACCTCATGTTTACCTTTACCGCTGCTCCTTCTGCATCACACATCTGAGAGCACACACACACACACACACACACACACACACACTCAGAAAGCTGTCTCTGAATGGTAAATTAGTTCCATCCAGCCCTGCCTCCCACTCAGCCCCACCTCTGCCGTCCCAGAGATGACTCACCAGCAGTGGGCATGGCAGTGCCGGAGCTCCTACTGCTGCTCAGGAGCTCCAGAGGCTGATGACGGCTGTCTGTGCTCGCAGAGGAGAAACACGACTCAGTCTCATAGATGGTCTGCAACATGGCACACAGTCCTGACACCGTGGGGTGCACCAGCATGCCAAGACAATGTTTATTTAAAAACTATAAGAGTCCTTTTCTTGCTAGATGCCAGCATGACTTTCACTTCAGCTGCCAAAGACGAGGGTAACCGTGAAGCCAACCCTTTAAATTGAGTCACTTGTTAAAGGGATACATGCATCTAAATGTTTTGTGCTTTAACTATAAAAACTACAATGAGTTCTTCAAATTTTATAAAGATTATATAGATTGAAGCTCCCAATTTCCATATGGGTCTCCGGGAACTTCTGCAGTCTCCGGCTGCTCAGTGCGAGTTCCTCAGACCAGTCTCCTTCACCTCCAGCAAACCTCTCATTGGATCATTGTAGCAGTGAATTCCAAGAAGTCCTCCCTGCAGGGATTAAGGGATTGGGCCAAAGATGGAGTAGAAGGTCCTGAGTCCTGTTGGCTCCTGAAATGGTGGCTGTTGCAGATAATCTGTGAGGTGCTTTCAGATGAGGAAGGAAAGTTGTTGTTTTTCTGGTGCAGTGTGTTGTTGCAGGCTCATCCCAAAGCAGGCAGACAGAGGACCAACACAAGCAGCAGAGAGTCAGAAACAACTCTATCAGCTGGAGAGCTGTCGCAATCAACAACAAAAAAACAGGACGACCAAACTCCCAGAGTGAGCCAGAGTGTATCAAAGGATCCTCTCGCTGTTCTCCTGGTCGACAACAGAGACGGAGGAAAAGGAGGATGACGAGGAAGACGGGGAGGAGGAAAGGCAAGGACGTAAATAGCTTTGGGAGAGCGCTCCCCGAGGTTCCGTGTTTCCAAAATTAGAACGACGCAATGAGAGAATGACAGAAGGAGAGAGAAAGAGAAGAGAAGAGGAGGAGGGGAGAGCTAGGCTGAAGGAGAGTGTTGAATCCTCAGAAACTGGAACATCAGAATCTGGTCCTGAAAACACACAGAAAAGAGAAGATCTGTGTGGGAGGAGAGGTAGCTGACACCAACCGTCTGAGAGTTGCTGGTGTGTACACTCGCTGACGCTCTGAGCTGCTGAATGAACGAAGAGAGGGAGGAGAGAGGGAGGAGACAGGAGAGGAAGCTGAGGAGAGAGAGAGAGAGGCTCAAAGTAGATCACTGGGTGGGAAGGAAGTTAAATGGATGAAGAGGAAAATCAACAAGAGTTTGTTTCATTTCAGCAACGGTCAAAAGTCCCACAGAGAAGGTGGGGGGTGGGTTAGGATGGGAAAGGAGGAGACGGCAGAAAAGTGAAGAGGAGAAAAAAGGAGAGGAGACGCAGGGGGACTAACCAAGGATAGAGGTCTGGATGGAGGGATTGGGGCTGAAAATAGCCTGTTAGAGTGGAGGAGGAGCCAAATCTAAAAATAAACAGGCGCGAGATGGCAGAGAGGACTGGATCCAGCTCTGTGGGAAAGGTGGTGGTGGTGGGGGGTCCACATCTCTGCACCCACTCACTGGGACATCTACCAGCATGGGGTTGTCCTCTGATCCAGTTTCTGGTAGCTCCTCAGGCTACGTTACTGTTAGCATAAAACTGGATGTGTAATGAAATAAAGGGCTCCGCTCCCCTGAGACAAAGTTCTCAATCCTTAAGTTTCAATGTCCCCTAATGCTCTCAGGAGGGACAGAGGGCCTGAAAGGACCTCACTCTTCTCTGCTGTTCAGGTGTTAGTTGCAGCGGTAACCCCAGGACCCACAGGTGGACACAAGAGGTTAGGAGTGATTGTCTCCAAAAAGAGGTTCCAGGGGAGCTGCTGATGTCACCTCTCTACTGGTCTGATCCCTTCCACTTCATGCCCTAGCATGTTCACTGGTGTCTGCAGATCTGGGTTTATTGGTTGTCCCAAAGACCAAACAAAAGACCAGAGGTGATAGGGCCTTTCAGATGCAGATTCAATTGTCCCTTGGGGTCAAACAAGCATTCACGACTTTTTAAATGGTGCAACGTGTAGCGAGGGAGGTAACCACCACCGGCGAAGTGGACCAAACAGTTCCTAGAAGTCCCACGAGGCAATTGTATCACTGTTCAAAGCTGGGCCACCATTTATGGATGATCGAAGGAAAACCCACTGTCCAGAACCTCCATCCTCCTCCACATCTCTGAAACTCCGGGCAGAGTCCACAGCAGGGCACTTCCCCATCCGCAGACATGGTAGGAGGCGGTGTCATCAGGGTGATACATCTCTAGTAGGACACATCTCCTCAAACGTCCCGAAGGAGGCAATAACGAGCGGGGCCACTCACCCGCAGATGATCCATCATGGCGAATCTTAGTCCACACCCCCACAAGTACCAAACAAAAGTGGTTGGAATGGAGCGGCTGAAAAATAAACCACATAAAACGATCACGCAGAACACATGTCCGCATTGGCTTGGGATCAAGAGATCCCGGATGAGCCCCCATTGTTTTAAACCTTTTTAGAGAAGAAAGTTGCTTTCTAAAGGTTTTTAGCAAACAAAGGTCTTCATTAGCGTTTGGTGATGTCTTTTTTGGACAAGTCTGCTTTTAAAGTAGACTAAGGCAATCACTTTGTGATGTTTTGTGAAGCCTTTTAGAGTTGTTTGCTTAGAGTTCAGAGATTTTAGTTAAGCTGTTATTAGTGGATTTTTACTGCCGGTTTTACCCTATGTTCTGTGATAAGTATCTTCTGCTTGTTAATAAATTATGTTATTAGATTTTACCTCCTTAACGTGCGTCCTTATTTGTTACACCAGGCTTCCTAGACGGCCTGGAACGTAGCATGGAGTAAGAGCACTAGTGTATCTGCAATATTTTCTATCTTGTCGTGCACAGCCCTTTGGGCCTCAACGGACGTAGGAAGGTGCTTTATGAATAAAAGCTAGTGATGCCGATGGCATCTATGGATGTTGAAGGACTGTTTTGGCTGACACAACCCAAACACATCAATACATGTTAGATAGTTTGTGTAAAGAAAGCAGTGCTGTGTGAGAAGTTATGGCTGAAAATGGAACCATGATGGAGGAGACTTAAGAAGAACTCAGCCGTATTTGGAACTAGCTTGGCTCTTCTCCAAAAGCACAAATCACAGTCATCAGCAAAGTTTGTGTTTGAGTTGGATGGCAGCACAACAAACCTGTTCAACCTCCTCAAGCAACAGCATCTAAACAATGTGCAGCTGGGTCAGCAGCCACACCAATGCCTGCAGCAACAGGTCATGAAGATGGGACCAAAGAAAGCCACTTCAATGCAGACGTTTGATAAAGGGTCTCCGAATCAAAGGACAAGCAAGTGGGAAAAGCAAAAACTGAACTTGTTGCATTGCCAAAGACAAGATTCTGACCAAAACAGAACACAGGGTTGAGCAGACGGCCTAAAGTCCTTGATCTTAAAAGTATTTTAACCTTTGTTTAACCAGGAAGATCCAACTGGGATCAAAAACCTCCTGTTGAAGGAAGACAGCCATGATATGGCAGCTGCAAGTGTGTGTGAGGGTGTATGTGAGTGAATGAGTGAGCGTGTGTGAGAGTGTGGGTGTGTGAGTGAGTGTGTGTGTGTGTGAGTGAATGCGTGAGTGAGCGTGTGTGTGTGTGTGTGTGTGTGTGTGTGTGAGTGAGTGAGTGTGTGTATGTGTGTGAGTGAATGAGTGAGTGAGCGAGTGCGTGTGTGTGTGTGTGTGAGGGTGTATGTGAGTGAATGAGTGAGCGAGTGTGTGTGTGTGAGAGTGTGTGTGTGTGAGTGAGTGAGTGAGTGAGTGAGTGAGTGAGTGAGTGAGTGAGTGAGTGAGTGAGTGAGTGAGTGAGTGAGTGAGTGAGTGTGTGTCTGTGTGTGAGTGAATGCGTGAGTGAGCAAGTGTGTGTGTGTGTGTGTGTGTGTGCGTGCGTACGTGCGTGCGTGTGTGTGTGAGTGAGTGTGTGTGTGTGAGGGTGTGCGTGAGTGTGTGTGTGCGTGTGTGTGTATGTGAGTGAGTGTGTACTGCAGGAGATGACTCATCACTGCGCTTCTATGTGAAAAGCATCAACCTCTAGAGCCTGGAGTCACACTTCTCTCTTCTGTGTGTGTGTGTGTGTGTGTGTGTGTGTGTGTGTGTGTGTGTGTGTGTGTGTGTGTGTGTGTGTGTGTGTGTGTGTGTGTGTGTGTGTGTACATGCGTCCGTGTGTGTGTGCATGCACACTTCAGCATAATTAAACAAACATAAATGTAAAAGGATCACATTTCAACAAAAAAAGTACAAAGGATAACTGTTTAAGGCTCTTTGAATGAAGCCAAGACCAAATTGTGTTGCTTCCATCTTAAAACAGTTTCCATCTCCTAATTGTCATGTTCATGTGAGTTATTATGTAACCCTTTACACTGCCATTCAGTGTCACAATACACTACAACATTTTGCATAAATAAGCAAAGATTTCATGTAAATAACCACAGAATTCCAGTGCAGGACCACAAATACCGTGTAGGATGTCATTGAAATGGTATAGCATATGGTAGAAATTATTACAATGTAGCCAACAGTAGTTATTTTGCCTATACTGGCCTTAGAGCTGGGCGATAAATCAAAACTTTATCGTTATCAAAATTGCGGACTCTAACCGATATAGGCCTGGGACGATAGCAAATTTTGCTGGACGATATATTGTCCAACAAATTATTGACGATAAACGATATTATTGTCGACATTATGGAGACCAAAATAACCACTTATGCAATGTTAATATATCATAATAATGCAAGTACATCCTTTACAATGCAACAATTAAACCTTTATTTAACACTGGAACGTCCAGAACCAGAACTCTAAATAAATAAATAAAACAAACAAAAACACAATAAAAATAAAATAATAAAGGACTCTCACTCTCTGTTAGAAAATATTGCACCAAAAACAATAAAATAGACCCTGTCTCTCCAAAACAATAAATACAATGGCCTATCCAGTGTCAACAACCAAAACTGCACTTGAACCCTCTTGTCATCCTGCGTCTTTGGAGGCGAGAGACGAGGAAAACATAAACTCACAGACACATGGCGATATACTGAGGCTGGAAAAATTATTGAGTTCATTTTCATCTATGGTACGATTAATTGACGTATTGATTATCTTCCCAGCCTTAAACCAATATAATTTCTCCCATGTCAATAAATTTGGTCATAAAAAAAGATGTGTGTAGGATGGCGACGTTCATGTCCCTTTACGAGGCTGTACCACCTCAAGTCACATGACAACGTGACTCAACATAATACACGTGACGTCGTCCATTTATCGTTATCGAGGTGAACTCCTCAATATACGATGTGATATGTGATTTTAGGCCATTTCGCCCAGCCCTAACCGGCTTACTACATTTGTGCATGTTGATAATGTCATCAAGCTGTGTCTACTTTGGACAAACACAACGCAGCAGCTGCTGCAAGCTTAGAGCGGGAGGAGGCGGAAGTGCTTGTGAAGAAGCTGGTGCAATCTCAGTTAAATGGACCTGGTTTGGCTTTAAGGAGTCGGATGTTGAGCAGAAAAACATCCTCTGTCAAATATGCCGGGCAACAGTCATAGCGGGAAATGAGGCTCCACCATGATGAACACGCTACGATAAACGCTAACCAGCTATAGCTCGTCGGATCTGAGGTGTAAACATGAATTGCCTTAAATTTTTAATGCTTCACACAAGATACGTGAATTTAGGGGAGCGGTCTGGATACTCTGAAGTTGCAAGTGCGGTATTCTGGCCACAGGGGGCGGAGTGGGCTGAGAGACTTTTCATTAACCCTGTAAAGGATCATTTCAACACATACTGGCTCAGGAAAATGATTTAAAATATGAAAAAGTTGCATAGTTTCCATTTAAACTGCGATGAATATCATTATCGAACATGCTTCAGCTTATACCATGATATGGGTTTGAGGCCATATCGCCCATCCCTAGTAGGATCTGCAGGACTTTGAAGAACTCTGCGGGATCCTGAAGCTAATGGGTCTGGGTTTTTTACACACAAGAACACTTCAGATTAAATGAAATGTCCCATTAATTTTTTATGAAAAGTAATTTTATTTCAATGGAAATTACTGACTTTAAGAGGGACCACAACTAAAGAATAAAATCAAAGCATATCCCACTTGGTATCTCTACTGGACTCTTCTCTGGTTCTGACTCAGCTCAGTCCTGCTGGGTCTGATCGAAACAATATGAAGCTCTCGTTCCACCTCACAGAAGAACAGGTCCATTACCCCAGTTTGTAGAGACCAGCACTAGAACCAGGCAGCAACAAAAACCAAGCAGCTCTGAAGCTCATGTGGACTCACTCTGGAGGTTAACGGGCAACACAAAGTCCAGTCCAGTCCAGTCTGACAGACTCACCAGAAGGGTGGGATGAATTCATGAAGGCAGGTACGTAGGGTTAAAGAGGGTCCTCAGAGTCCGCCATGGGCTGGAGAACAGGAGAGCTGGCAAGTAGGTAACAGGACTTAGTCTGCAAAACACAGAGAGAGAGAAAGACAGAGATGGAGTGAGAGAAAGAAAGACAGACAGACAGACAGAGAGTCTGTTTCAGTATTTCTGACATTTATTTGTTATAGTGATGATGAGCAGCTCCCCAAACTGACAGTGAACACATTTCAACCAGAATCAGTTTAACTAGAACAGACACTGTTATTGCTACACCTGATTTAATAATAGCAAATCATTTTGCTAATTTCCATCCCATTTTGATTCTCCCTTTTCTGTCAAAAATCCTAGAGAAGGTACTTCATAACCAATTTCTACATTATCTCAAGGAACAGTCTCCTAGATCCTTTTCAGTCTGGCTTCAGGCCTAAGCACAGCACAGAATCTGCCCAGCCCTGGTAGGTTAAATGTGTTCACATCTGGCTAATCTGTGCGTTTTCTGTGCTCAGCTGACCAGTTTTGTTTGACCTGCTCTCCAGCAGTCTGCTTCGTGCGAAGCCGACCCAACACACCCACTATTGACTGACTGGCCGGTTGAAGTTCACGCCTACCTATAGAGGGAGCCTCTAGTAGAATCAGCCAGCAGCGGCTTCCCGCATGCGTGATTCATTATCAGTCTGGATGCAGTGGGGTAAACATCTTCTCTGACTGCAGCTCGGATCCACTGTTCCAGCCGCAGCAGCATGAGGACACACTGCTATGAGGAGCACACAGCACTCTCAGTGAGAGAATAGGAAGCAATATGCTTCATATCAGAGTCTCCAAAAGCAACACTGCTTACGGCCGCCTTTGTTTACTAACTTAAAGGCCCTATCAGTGATATTCATAGAAATCATGGTAAAAACTGCGACTCTTTAGCGCCATGCAGTTTCGAGTAAGTATTGCAGCTACGGTGGCCCACTCAAAAAGGCAACAACTCCAGCGTTCACTCCAGCTATCTGGTTCGTTTTTTTATAAAAAAGCATGAGATTGATTTATTTCCAGTCTCTGTAGCCTAACCCACACAAAGCATATAACTACTCAAGCAGGTAAAAAACATTTTTTAATGAGTGTTCAGTCTTAATGCATAATGCCACACGTAGCCCTGTCTCTTAT